>CM040184.1:8798899-8813899 GCA_022606455.1 Callitettix versicolor
TTGTAATATAGTTTAATTTATCTTTTATTTCTATAAAGTTTAAACACAAAAGTAGAAATAAAATCTTAAAATATATATTAATTTTTAATTTCTCTCTAGGCTTGAAAATCCGATATGGTAATTTTAATCTAGCTAAAAAGATGTTTAGTGGAAGCCAATCTGTGTTACTCGCCGTACATTAAAACTACTACTGATTTAAAACTAAAAAACTAAGTTTTTGAGTTAAAATCGGTGTTCGATAAAGTGCAATACCCTTTATAGGAAGGAATAAAAAATGAACTAAAGTGATTTTGAACTGACGCCATTGACAATTATTAATTTTATGCCAGTAGTTTTTGAAAATTAACGTTTATAAGTTTTAGAGTAATTGTTTTCGATAATTTATGCATCGTTTGTTCGATATGCCTTACTGTATAAATTGTGTCGTTACCACAATATCGTTATTCTAATAATAATAGCCACCTCGGTGGTTTAGTTGATAGCGTACCGGTGATTTCACCCCGAGGACCCGGGTTCGATTCCCGCAAACGGCGTTGTACTCCTTATTGACCGTTTTACCTGGTGGCAGGAATTCATGATGCACTATGCCATTAATATCGAAGAACACAGTGAATATAACATTCACATTCGACCGCACTTGTCGAGCCTTTTTCGGTCTTGGCGAGCCAGAATGCCTCCACTGGGATGATTGAGCCTTAGTTTCGACGTCATATCCATAAACCCATATTTCGTCACCTGTTATAATACGTTTCAGTAATTCTGCATCGTCGTTGACTTCATTTAGTGACTCCTCAGCAACTTCCATTCGTCGCTGTTTTTGTTTAAAATTCAACAATTTTGGAACGAATTTTGCTGCCACGTGTTTCATACACAAAACACTAGAAACAATGTAATGACATGATCCAATCGATATGCCAACATCATCAGCGACCTCTCTAATTGTGATTCGGCGATTGTGTGTAACCATTTCTTTCACTTTTTCCACGTTTTCATCAGTTGTTTATGTGCTGGGGCGTCCAGGGAGTTCGTCATCTTCAACGTCTTCACGGCCTTCTTGGAAACGCTTGTACCACTCGTAAACTCTTGCTTTACTCATAGCAGACTCATCACAGGCCATTGTTAACATTTCACACACTTTGCTCCACTTTATTTCATTTTTTACTCAAAATTTGATACAAATTCTTTGATCCATTTCTTTTATCAAACGAAAATCGCCGAGCTCATAAAAACGCGTCTAATCTTAGTGGCTGTCACAGACAAAGTCAACAATTAAAACCGCTGAAAGTTTTATCATACTTCAAGGGCATCTACACCAACATATTAAAAAAAAAATGTGACAATCGGACACTCCAAGACCGCGAAATTAAAAAATTATCGTTATTTTCTGAACACACCTCGTATATGCAGAGACATTCGCGGTTTAATAATCAACATTTTTTTTTGTAAAGTGTTATATGGTTGCTATGACAACGAGTTTGTTTAGAGTTACTGTTTATTCTCTGTATTAGTTTAAATTGTACAGCTGATATTACTTGAAATTTCCACAACAATGAAATTTTATTTTAATTTGTACTTGTTTAACGAGGTAATCCAGAACTGTGACGTTTACTTCCATTTTTTCGCCGCCTCGGTGGCCTAGTTGATAGCGTACTGGGCTTTCACCCCGAGGACCCGGGTTCGATTCCCGGCCAGGGCTTGGCATTTTCATGCGCTATAAATCATCCCATCGTCTGCATTAGCCCAAGTGTGCACAATAGTCGAACGTTAAACACAAAAAACAAAACGTTATTCTAATATGCATTAAGGATGTTTTAATTAACACAAAAACAAAGAGATTAAACAAAAATTTGTTCTTCCAATGTAGGCTCTATAATTTAGTTTTACGTTTATTCATATAAAATGTTTACGTTTTACAAGTGAAGTTAAATAAAATAAAATTACTTGAAGCAATAATAATGAATAATATTCAACAAAACGTATCCTGTTTTAGTTGAAAAACATTTTCGATACGTACAAAATTTGTGTAAATTAATTAACACAATGCAATTCAAAAACAGCTTTGTGTAACTATATTATAACGCAAAACAATCTAGTATTTATGTTCAGAAAATACGTGGAATATTGACCCATGTAGGGTACCGAGTGATAGAAGGAATTTAATCTTTCATAAGGAGGCTTAAAGGGTTTTTAATAAGCCCCTGAGGATTTCCTTGATGCGCCCCTAGAGCAGAGTTACTGGAGGTATAAGCCATAGAGTTGAGTTGAGATGCTATCTAGTAGTTAAACGTTATTTACGTTTTACAGTAAAATTAATTGTTTAGCAATTATTTTATTAATTTGTGATCGTTTAAAGGATTTTAAACAATAATTTTTACCAGGTAAATTTACAATGTAAATTTCAGAATACTACAGTAATATGTACAAAACAAAGAACGAACACAATTGAATGCGTAATTTGTATGCAAACACGCATAAAAACGTACACGCACGCACACACGCGCGCACATACGCACGCACACGCACGCACGCACGCACGCACGCACACACACACACACAAATATATATCCATGTATGTATACATGTACTGTAACGATATGTAATAATATTTCATGTTACCTTGTTTTGATAAAATCCAGCACTAAATTCACTTGGGGAACTATCTCCACAATAAAGGCTACTGTATTTATTTACGTGTGCTACCAGCGGCCACCTTTGGGAAATAGCAACATATCACGTGCTCAGAGTTCATTCTGTGTTTCGTACATTTTACCTTAGCGCCATGTATGCCATTAAAAACAGAACTAAATGGGAGAACAACATTAAATTTGATTATTCTGAAATTTACAGTACGCCCCTACCTACTGTGCTTCAAATTTAATTAAAACCGTCGTAAAATTAGTTTAAAATCAATTTTTTTTAAAACGATTACAACTTAACTTTGATATAATAATTGCTGAACAATTAATTTTATTGTAAAACATCAATGAGTTGTTACTTTTTGACCTGACGGTAGGTGAAAAGATTTTTTATGTTTTTTTAGCGAATTTCAATTTAAAAAATGAGCTATTTGAACGGCCATCATTATAAGACCGAAATTTGGACCTTACAATGTTTGCCTGATCTATAGATAACTTTTTAAGCGTTTGTTTGTATACGAGGTGTGTTCAGAAAGTAACGAGAATTTTAATTTTTTGAACAAAATATTTATTTATTCTTCAGCATTGATGTTGTCGCCTTCAAAAATTGTCACCATTGGAGATTATGCACTTGTGCCAGCGCTTCTTCCAATCCTCGAAACACTTCTCAAACTCGATCTTTCAGATAGCCTTTAGTTCTTTCAGCGATGCGCTTTTAATGTCATCTACGGCTGTAAAACGACGGCCCTTTAAGGTTCTCTTTATTTTTGGAAATAGGAAAAAGTCACACGGAGCCATGTCTGGCGAATATGGAGGCTGGGGCATCGTTATAGTACTGTTTTTGGCCAAAAATTCACGAACAAACGATGAAGTGTGAGCTGGTGCATTATCGTGGTGCAAAAGCTATGAATTGTTTTTCCACAGATCCGGAAGTTTTTTTCGGATTGCTTTACGCAAACGGCGTTGAACTTGTAGGTAGTACTCCTTATTGACCGTTTCACCTGGTGGCAGGAATTTATGATGCACTATGCCATTAATATCGAAAAACACAGTGAGCATAACCTTCACGTTCGACCGCACTTGTCGAGCCTTTTTCGGTCTTGGCGAGCCAGAATGCCTCTACTGGGATGATTGAGCCTTAGTTTCGACGTCATATCCGTAAACCCATTTTACGTCACCTGTTATAATACGTTTCAGTAATTCTGCATCGTCTTTGACTTCATTTAATGTCTCCTGAACAACTTCCATTCGCCGCTGTTTTTGTTCAAAATTCAACAATTTTGGAACGAATTTTGCTGCCACGCGTTTCATACATAAAACATTGGAAACAATGTCATGACATGATCCAATCGATATGCCAACATCATCAGCGATCTCTCTAATTGTGATTCGGTGATTGTTCATAACCATTTCTTTCACTTTTTCCACGTTTTCATCGGTTGTTGATGTGCTGGGGCGTCCAGGGCGTTCGTCATCTTCACGACGTTTTTGGAAACTCTTATACCACTCGTAAACTTTTGCTTTACTCATAGCAGACTCACCATAGGCCTTTGTTAACATTTCACACGCTTTGTTACACAAAATGTGATACAAATTCTTTGATCCATTTCTTTTAACAAACGAAAATCGCCGAGCTCATAAAAACGCGTTTAATTTTAGTGGCTGTCACAGACAAAGTCAACAATGAAAACAGATGAAAGTTTTATCATATATCAAGGGCATGTATACCAATATAATAAAAAAAATGTTTGATGATCGTACTCTCCAAGCCCGCGAAATTTAAAAATTCTCGTTACTTTCTGAACACACCTCGTATATATGTTCACTCTATTTTTAAATTGATTTGTCAAGCTAATTTATTTAGGTAATAACTTGGTCATAATCAGTGATATTCCAAATCATTCATGACGTTTTCAACTCAAAATTGATTTCACCATTGTTATCAGAGTTGAAATTCTTCAGACAGTAAAATTTTTAATTTATTTTTCTTAATTTTCAATAAATGGCTAACAGTATTCAGTGTTGATAATTCACTCCAGCGAAATTTCTGGTCGATCGATTGTTATTATTTTATTCGTCCTAAAAAAACCATTTAATCTTTCAAAACGGTTTTCAGAAATAATTAAAAACTATTTACTATTCAATCACTTAATCTTTACAATTGTTTTAGATAGTTTCAACATCCACCAACTGAAATTCGGTAACACATGTATCTGTGGGCAGTGTTTCGATCGACATGGCAGTTGTCGAAATATGTTTGCAATGTCTTTCTTGTGCTGTGTGGTTTGAACATTATTATTTAATGAAGCCGTATTCCCCCCCAATTTCACAAATACATTTACATTCGCAAGGCACGTTTCATTTAAAATTATGATCTAAACAGTCGAACTCACAATGACTTAGATTTATCTTCACGTTATTAAAGTTGTAAAGCCGCTTCTTGACTCTGATGTGACTTATGCAAAGCTTTACAATAGAGGGCATAAATTTCGCACTTCTAAGCCATCCATTTAAAGACAAGACAAACAGGTAGCTATACCGTGTGTTGTGGGAGCTCAAGAGACAATGCGAGGTGCCGGAGGGTATGTGCAGTGGTGAGAATAACGTAGAAATCAAAATATGGCATTAACAATACTTGTATCGATTAAAATTGCTTCTGTATCAAAGAATATCGTTTAGAAAATAAATTTCTATTAGAGTTCGAATCATGAAATTTACACCTACCAGGACTTCATAAACGAGAACACTAAAAACAGTAAAAAAATGCAAAATCTATTTTTAAATTACCTCTTATATTGAATCTTCAAGTAGGAGACTTTAAGTATTCTTGTCAAGAAACGTTTATTCAAAATTTTGTACAATTGTATTTATTGATGTAGTACGGAAAATAGTGTTCCGGAAGATCGATTGTTATTATTTTATTCGTCCTAAAGAAACCATTTAATTTTTCAAAACGGTTTTCAGAAATAATTAAAAAACTATTTACTATTCAATCACTTAGTCTCTACAATTGTTTTAGATAGTTTCAACATGCATCAGTTGAAATTCGGTAACAGATGTATCTGTGGGCAGTGTTTCTAACGATCGACATGGCAGTTGTCTAAATATGGTTGTAATGCCTGTTTTCTTACGCTGTGTGGTTTGAAAATTATTATTTAATGAAGCCGCACTCCCCCCCCCAATTTCACAAATACATTTACATTCGCAAGGCACGTTTAATTTAAAATTATGATCTAAACAGTCGAACTCACAATGACTTAGATTTATCGCGTCCTCGTACAAGGAGATCTAAAATTCCATCGTTTCGGTTATTTTACATTTCGATAATAGTGTCTGGATTAAATTTTCTTTTAAGACTAATGCATATCGATCCTTCACGTCTATGTTTGATTCGGTCGCAATGAAAACCTTTAGATTCAGAAAAATTACGTTTTTTCCATTAAGGTAAATTTAAATAAATTTTGGCACTAGATATTGTAAAACCCCTAGGGATTTTCAGAAAAATGAGAAAATGAAAAAATCTGTTAAAAAAACATTAACGATTTCTTTAGATAATTACAATATTTTATTTTTTTGCGAGAAGGTAGCACTGTACACACAGGCCTATTAAAAGGCAGTCGCTATCTATACATATAATAATTAATGTCGAAACAGTGACTATTGTTAAATATTTCCTGACGTACGAGCACAGTCACCTATAAAGTAAGTAGGGTTCGGTATTCGATGCGGCTAAAACACCGGTCAGTGTCTGTTGCGTTTCTGAACTGCGCACCTCAAGGTTATGAGTTCGAGACGCAATTACTCCTCTTGCTTTAATCCTTAACGTTAACCATGATCCTCGTCCTCTAATCTAACTGGCATAAAGTATGGACTAAAGAGAAAACTTTATATAGAATTGTAGCAAAAATTTTACTAGAGTAAAAAAAACAAAACATAACGAGTAAAATGTCTTTCTCGAGTAACGAAAATGTTAAGGAATGCAAATTGACTTGTGATCGTAGCTGTTAAACATATATTATGTTATTCATCTTGTAACGTTATACATACTGTAACATATACTACGTTGTAAAAGTAAATTACGTTATACATCATTACGTTATAATTACTGAGTTATACACTGAGTTATACAGATTAGTATTCCTGTATAATACTTAATCTTATAATACAGCACAAAGTACTTTATAAACATTTTTTACTTAAACATCTTGTAACCTTCTACGTCTTATAACATATATTACATTATACACATAACTTATACGTATTGTAAGATATATTACGTTATAAACATATGTTACGTTATAAATATATTTTACGTTGTACACCTTGTAACGTTATAACGTAAACATATAAAACGTTGTACACCTTATAACGTTATAACGTAAACATATAAAACGTTGTATATCTTGTAACGTTATACATCTTATAACATATATTACATATATTGTAACGTTATAACACAAACATATAAAACGTTGTATATCTTGTAACGTTATACATCTTATAACATATATTACGTTATAAACATATGTTACGTTATAACGTAAACATATAAAACGTTGTATATCTTGTAACGTTATACATCTTATAACATATATTACGTTATAAACATATGTTACGTTATAACGTAAACATATAAAACGTTGTATATCTTGTAACGTTATACATCTTATAACATATATTACGTTATAAACATATGTTACGTTATAACGTAAAACATATAAAACGTTGTATATCTTGTAACGTTATACATCTTATAACATATATTACGTTATAAATATATGTTACGTTATAACGTAAACATATAAAACGTTGTATATCTTGTAACGTTATACATCTTATAACATATATTACGTTATACACCTTGTAACGTTATAACGTAAACATATAAAACGTTGTATATCTTGTAACGTTATACATCTTATAACATATATTACGTTATAAACATATGTTACGTTATAACGTAAACATATAAAACGTTGTATATCTTGTAACGTTATACATCTTATAACATATATTACGTTATAAATATATGTTACGTTATAACGTAAACATATAAAACGTTGTATATCTTGTAACGTTATACATCTTATAACATATATTACGTTATAAACATATGTTACGTTATAACGTAAACATATAAAACGTTGTATATCTTGTAACGTTATACATCTTATAACATATATTACGTTATAAACATATGTTACGTTATAACGTAAACATATAAAACGTTGTATATCTTGTAACGTTATACATCTTATAACATATATTACGTTATAAACATATGTTACGTTATAACGTAAACATATAAAACGTTGTATATCTTGTAACGTTATACATCTTATAACATATATTACGTTATACACCTTGTAACGTTATAACGTAAACATATAAAACGTTGTATATCTTGTAACGTTATACATCTTATAACATATATTACGTTATAAACATATGTTACGTTATAACGTAAACATATAAAACGTTGTATATCTTGTAACGTTATACATCTTATAACATATATTACGTTATAAACATAAGTTATGTTATAACGTAAACATATAAAACGTTGTATATCTTGTAACGTTATACATCTTATAACATATATTACGTTATACACCTTGTAACGTTATAACATAAACATATAAAACGTTGTATATCTTGTAACGTTATACATCTTATAACATATATTACGTTATACACCTTGTAACGTTATAACATAAACATATAAAACGTTGTATATCTTGTAACGTTATACATCTTATAACATATATTACATATATTCCGTTATAAACACATACTGTATTACATTATTCACATTGTAACGTTATACATCTTATAACATATATTACGCTATACACCTTGTAACGTTATAACGTAAACATATAAAACTTTGTACGCCTTGTAACGTTATATATCTTGTAACATATATTACGTTATTCAGCTAGTAACGTTATACTAGGTTTGTGCAAAAAGTAACGAGAAGTTTTAAATTTCGCGGGCTTGGAGAGTCCGATTGTCCAAATTTTTTTTATTATGTTGGTATACATGCCCTTCAAGTATGATAAAACTTTCAGCTGTTTTCATTGTTGACTTTGTCTGTGACAGCCACTAAGGTTAGACGTGTTTTTATGAGCTTGGCGATTTTCGTTTGTTAAAAGAAATGGATCAAAGAATTTGTATTAAATTTTGCATAAAAAATGGAATAAAGTATAACAAAGTGTGTGAAATGTTAACAAAGGCCTATGGTGAGTCTGCTGTGAGTAAAGCAAGAGTTTACGGTGGTATAAGCGTTTCCAAGAAGGCCGTGAAGACGTTGAAGATGACAAACGCCTTGGACGCTCCAGCACATCAAAAACCGATAAAAACGTGGAAAAAGTGAAAGAAGTGGTTATGAACAATCGTCGAATCACAATTAGAGAGGTCGCTGATGATGTTGGCATATCGATTGGATCATGTTATGGCATTGTTTCCAATGTTTTGTGTATGAAACGCGTGGCAGCAAAATTCGTTCCAAAATTGTTGAATTTTGAACAAAAACAGCGGCGAATGGAAGTTGCTCAGGAGTCACTAAATGAAGTCAACGACGATGCAGAATTACTGAAACGTATTATAACAGGTGATGAAACATAGGTTTACGGATATGACGTCGAAACTAAAGCTCAATTATTCCAGTGGAGGCATTCTGGCTCACCAAGACCGAAAAAGGCTCGACAAGTGCGGTCGAACGTGAAGGTTATGCTCACTGTGTTCTTCGATATTAATGGCATAGTGCATCATGAATTCCTACCACCAGGTGAAACGGTCAATAAGGAGAACTACTTACAAGTTCAACGCCGTTTAAGTGAAGCAATCTGAAAAAACGCCCGGATCTGTGGCAAAACAATTCATGGCTTTTTCACCACGATAATGCACCAGCTCACACTTCATTGTTTGTTCGTGAATTTTTGGCCAAAAACAGTGCTGTAACGATGCCCCAGCCTCCATATTCGCCCGACATGGCTCCGTGTGACTTTTTCTTATTTCCAAAAATAAATATAACCTTAAAGGGCCGTCGTTTTACAGCCGTAGATGACATTAAAAGCGCATCGCTGAAAGAACTAAGGCTACCTCAAAATCGAGTTTGAGAAGTGTTTCGAGGATTGGAAGAAGCGCTGGCACAAGTGCATAATTTCCAATGGGGACTATTTTGAAGGCGACAACATCAATGTAGAAGAATAAATAAATATTTTGTTCAAAAAATTAAAATTCTCGTTACTTTCTGAACACACCTCGTACACCTTATAACATATATTACATATATTATATACACCTTGTAACGTTATAACGTAAACATATAAAACGTTGTACACCTTGTAACGTTATATATATTGTAACATATATTACGTCATACAACTTATAACATATATTACGTTATAAACACATACTGTATTACGTTATTCACATTGTAACGTTATACATTTTATAACATATATGACGTCATACACCTTATAACGTATAATACATTGTACTGTTGCAGGGCACGTACCACTTCAACAGACAGGCTTGGCAAGTGACTGACGTGTCACGTGTATTATGCCGTTGGAGCAAGAAATAGTGTGATTATACAGCTCGCGCCATTATAGCATGCAACAAAGACAGCGCTTCTCATTCATACTAATGCTTCGTGTCTTAGCCAGCTCATCACTCGCCTGGTAATACAGTGCACACAATAACTACGCCGTTCATGTACTACATTGTTAACAGTTAAGAGGCAATTTAATCATTTATTTATTACAGCCTGATGTCATGATATCAAATGAATTTTAATGCGTCATTAAAACTAAATAAGGACTATCCGAAAACTACTTTCATCGCTGCAGTGTATTTTGCGATATACGATGCCAAAAATAAGACTCACAGTTGAAATTCGTCTATATATGCGAGTATGCCTATACATTCGCCTATAAACCATCTTCTATAGAGTATATAACGTCTTATGGGCTAGAAGAAAACACTAAATACGTAACTAGGCTAGGGGGTTCAAATCTATATTTTTAATAAGAATTATATTTGAAACAATTTTATTGGTTTATTTTTAAAAAAGTTTAAAAAGGCTAACCTATATTATATTTTACTCAAATTAAAATAAATTTATTATATATATATATATATATATATATATATTATATATATATTAAATATTATATATTATACAGCTAATCTATATTATATATTACTCAAATTAAAATTAATTTATTATATATATATATATATATATATATATATATATATATATAAAGCCGCCTCGGTGGCCTAGTTGATAGTGTACTGGGCTTTCACCCCGAGGACCCGGGTTCGATTCCCGGTCAGGGCTTGGCATTTGCATACGCTATAAATCATCTCATCGTCTGCATTAGCCCAAGTGTGCACAACAGTTGGACGTTAAACACAAATATATATTATTATTATTATTTGCGTATAGACCCTGTTGGATCACGCAAAGCACTCCGACTCATGTCTTGTTCCTTCTAATCCTCCACACCTCCCTCATCCTGTCCCCATGGATCCTCTTCCGCTCCTCCGTCCATTTTACCCCTGCTCTCTTTGGGATTTCATTCTCTGGGACCTTCCAACCGAGCATCTTTCTCCTGTATGCGTTCCTGTCTTCAACGTCTGTTGAGTCTATTTCTGCGTCATGTAGGTCTATTCTGACTTGTGCGATCCACGACGTTGTTGATTTCACTCCTTGTATATACTTCATGATTCTGTTTACAAGTCTCGTTGTTGGGTGTCTACTGATGTGTCCATAGAACCGAAGCCTCCTTCTTCTGATATCTGCTGACAGGTTCGATATATTCTCTGTGGTCTTCCGGGAGTGCAACCTGTATCCGTATTATGTTAATCTCGGGCGAAGGATCTTCCTCAAGATTTTGCGTTCTTCCTTCAAAATACCCTCCATGGTAGCTTTTGTGTGGAGTGCTAGCGTCTCGCTTGCATATAATACATCCGGTTTTATGACTGCACAAATATATATATACATTTAACAAAACTTAAATACCCTCTCAAAACGTCTCTTAAAACCCAGGATCGGTGCTCATTTCAAGGTTCTAGTTAATTTGTTAGGACCAAAAAATTTCTAGAAGTTTGTTAATACCATTTGTTCTATCTAGTTTTTGATACAGTAGTTAATGAGATTACGTTTTTCTTATCAACTGTTTTTTACGAATTTTTCATTGAAAAATGAGCTATTTGAACATTGAGCTATGTAGTCATAGTATGACCGATACCCGAGACCTTGAAACGAGTGCAGTTCCTGACTTACAGATTATTTTTTGAGGGTCGTTAAGTCCTTAAATTTTTTGTATATATCTTATGAATATGTTATTATAGCATTCGAAATTTTGGTCCGATTTGATTCAGGCCTGACATAAAACATAATTGTATCGATAAGAGTAATTCGGTTACTCATTAAAAATGATAAAGTTTTTATACGAGGGCTATTCAGAAAGTAGATTACGTTTTTGGATAAAAAAAAACTAAGTACAGGAAAAAAATTTTATTATATACATTTAAAAGAGGAACTAAAATACTATTTTTCGACATAATCACCAAACAAATTTAGACATTTGTCATATCGGTGAACTAGCTTTGAAATTCCCGTGTCGTAGAATTCCGCCGCCTGTGACGCCAGCCAGTCAGTCACGCCCGCGCGGAGATCTTACGACAAAGATGGTGAATCATTTCTTGATCGCATCGTAACGGGAGATGAGACTTGGGTTAAGCACGTTACCTGTGAGACAAAACTACAGTCTATGGAGTGGGGGCACACAAATTCCCCCAAAAAACCGAGGAAATGTTTGCAAACCCTGTCAGCAAGGAAGATCATGGCGACCGTTTTTGGGACAGGAAAGGTGTTCTTCTGGTTGACTTCCTAGAACGTGGAGCAACCATAAACTCAGAAAGGTATTGCCAAACATTACGAAACTTAAGACGAGCTATCCAGAACAAGCGGAGAGGAAAACTGAGTGCAAAAGTGTTGTTTTTGCACGACAATGCCCGCCCTCACACGGCAAATCGAACAAAAGACGTCTTGACGGCCTTCAAGTGGGAGATTTTCCCTCATCCACCCTACAGTCCGGACCTGGCACCTAGTGATTTCCACTTATTCCCGAAGATGAAGACTTGGCTTGCAACACAGCGCTTCGATGACGACGCAGATCTCCGCGCGGGCGTGACTGACTGGCTGGCGTCACAGGCGGCGGAATTCTACGACACGGGAATTTCAAAGCTAGTTCACCGATATGACAAATGTCTAAATTTGTTTGGCGATTATGTCGAAAAATAGTATTTTAGTTCCTCTTTCAAATGTATATAATAAAATTTTTTCCTGTACTTAGTTTTTTTTTAATCCAAAAACGTAATCTACTTTCTGAATAGCCCTCGTAATACGTATTTTACAGTACATAACATTTTTTAAAATCTGGTTTTACAAACGTAATCATCATTAAAGTCTGGATACTTTTATTTTAAATATAATCTTTATGCGCATTGAAAATATGAAATTTAACCCAGTCGGCTGTCTGGTTTCATTTTTGCATTATAAATGTTATTTAAAAAGTAATGCAGCTTTTAATGCAGATTACGGCGATGAAATCAAGAAACGTAAGATTGTTGTATTGTTGCAATTCGCATCCACGATTTCAACGTATCAGCTGACCGCAATTGTTTTTACGTTTATCACACATACATGCGTATTTTAGTTTAACGTAAATACGTTATGTTCAAAAGGAAGTAATCATTTATTTATTTCGTAAGTGAAGTGTCTCAGATAAGGTTTTCCAGGAAGTGAAACGTTTAAAGGCCGGAAAGACTTTTATTAAAACGCAATCACCGAATCGCTTTAATATAAGGTAAGTTTGAACACGGCGACTGGATGACAGTTTAATCTCAGTCTGTAACGTAAAGGTTTTATTATTTTCTTTACAGTTTTCCGTTACGAAAAGGATTTTACAACCTTTCGGAAACTAAAAGAAATTAACGTTCCTTTATATATAAATAGGCTGTCACAAAATATTGTGTTTATAAAAAAACACAGAATAAAATATAAATTTATTTTTGTTTTAATTTACTTTTGCGTTTACCGATAACTATTGATAATTTAAATAATTAAACTCATTTCTATCTGAATTCAAACTTTTGAATTATATTGCCGATGTCACCGGGTTTTGCTGGTAATTACAGATTAGTATATTTATTTTTGGAATAACCATATGTTTTTGTGTGTTATTTAAGAGGCATTATTTAAGAGGCATTTATATCCTATTATATATATATATATATATATATATATATATATATATATATATATATATATATATATATATATATATGTCCTGATTGACTGACTGACTTGATCAACGTACAGCCCAAACTATAAAACCTTGAGACTTGAAATTTTGAGGATACCTTCGTTTTAATATGTAAGCGCGTACTAAGAAAGGATTTGGCAAAAAAATTGATTTTAACGCCATTAAACTACTTACCCAGTCCAAATTTAATAATCAACGTACAGCCAATACTATTATAGCTAGACATTTGAAATTTTCAAGGTACGTTCTTACAACAATGTTAAGATGCTTTAATAAAGGATTTTAAAAAAATGTGATTTTAACGCCATTAAACTACTTACCCAGTCCAAATTTAATAAACAACGTACAGCCAATACTATTATAGCTAAAGACTTGAAATTTTCAAGGTAAATTCTTATAACAATGTCAAGGTGCACTAATAAAGGAAGGATTTACTTACCCAGCAAAAATATGACTTTTGACGCCATTAAACAACATTCTTACCAGTCAAGGTGCAAATTTAATAAACAACGCCATTACAGCCAATAATACTATTATAGCTAGAGACTTGAAATTTTCAGGGTACCTTCTTACAACATTGTCGAGATGCATTGAAAAAGGGGTGCACTGAAAAACGATTTTCCAGTATGCAACTCAAAGAGGTAAACATGAGGTACAACAATTTTTATTGGAAAAAATATGTTTTTCATCTGACCTTAAAACGTAACATAGTCACTCTTAAGTATAAGTAATGAAATATATTTTTCACCTTTTTCCCAAAACGCATCCCCTTAAGAGATAGAAAGAAGGTATAAAATATAAAAAAGGGGTACAATTTTGTATTGAAAAAATATTTTTTTTATCTTGTATTCTAGAAATATGCTATGAAACACATATTTCAACATTTTTCTGAATTCATCCCTAAAAGAATAAAAATGGGAAAAGAGTTATCACGGGAGAAAAAAGAGTGTTTGCATTGGAGAAAAATATTTTTTATCAAATTTTCTTAAAAGTAAAGAAAATATTTTAAAACGCAAATT
>CM040184.1:8818899-8831399 GCA_022606455.1 Callitettix versicolor
CCTCCTCCTTCCTGCACAATCTACACACGGTTTCTCCGTGGTATACACCTATCCTGTTCATGTGCACCCTCAGACCACAGTGCCCTGTTATGAGCCCCATGATCCTCCTGAGTTGTGCTCTGCCCAGGACATCTGCTGCCCCTTTGATTCCTCCAGAAGGAACTTTGCTTAAGAGACGTTTACTATGGGAATGCCCATGAAGGTTGTCCCATCTTACCTGGTGTTGACATGTAATCCACCCATTAATAGCGGACCTGGCCAACGATAGAGAAATCCCTAAAGCCGGCTCAGGTCCGATAAACTCAGATGCAGATCCAAGTCCAGCCAGTCTGCCTCCTCATTACCCTCAACTCCCCTATGCCCCGGAACCCAGTGAAGAGTTACACGGTTATCCCGGGTCAGAATGTCAAGGTTCTTCCTACACTCCCAGACCAGCTTGGACTGTATTATAGGACCCGCAAGTGCTTTTATTGCTGCCTGACTATCGGGATATGAATACATGCCTTTTTGAAGCCCCGATCCAAGTTCTCCCGAACACAGTCATTAATGGCCATCACTTCAGCCTGAAATACTGTTGTATGCTGTCCCAGGGTAATTACTTTCTTTAACCCTGGTCTCAGACCATACACCCCAGCACCAGTGCCTGACTTTGTCTTGGAGCCATCTGTACACCATACTATGTCTCCAGGTATACTATCTACGACACCTAGATATTATATTATTTCTAAGTGTAATAGCATTTAAGTAATTATTACAGAGTTCATTATATAATGATGGCGTTTTATGGTATTAACTCTTACTAACTTGAACTTATTAAAGAATAATTAATTTAATGTTTAATATAGCGAATAACATTAATAATATAATTTTTATCTATTAGATAGATTTAATACAGTACTAACTATATTGTAAAATATAGATATCTATTACTTATTTATATGTCTAGTAATGTAAAATTTATTTTAATATCTACCAGTAAAATGTGCTGGCTCGAATTCTAAAAAAAAAAAACATTTCTACTAAGGTAGAACATACTTAAGAACATTTAATCTTTTAGAACATTAGTAAAATTGTTTAAAAAAAGTAAACTTTTAAACTCACCAGGCGTAATTCATGTACCATTTTCTCAAAATTTGCTATTTGGATCTGTAAACAAACAAAATAGATTTTTTAATTATAGTCATTTCCGTTCTAAATATATGTAATGAAACAGTTGTAAATTAAGGCGATACATTTATCGGGAGTATTTTCAGGAGGTAAAAAATAATAATTTTTAATTTACTGGCAATACAAATTTTGCATTAACATTTTGTTGGTAAAACATATACGTTTTTATTGAACAAAAAGCAAAGCGACTGTAGTTTTTGTAGAATTTTTTTTCTTCTTCCTTATGATTGTAAACCCAAATTCTAATCTTCGTCGCTGTTACATTAATCGGATTAAAGACTGTCTCGACAATCTTGACGGTAATCATTTTTTAAAACACAAAATTAAATACCTTTTTGTGAAGATTTATTATATAATTTTTCGCCTTATTTGTACGTAATTTATTACGGCGTATAAAAACTTATTGGAAACCGCCTCGGTGGTCTACTGAATAGCGTACTGGGCTTTCACCCCGAGGACCCGGGTTCGATTCCCGGCGAGGGCTTAGTATTTTCATACGCTATAAATCATCCCATCGTCTGCATTAGCCCAAGTGTGCACAATAGTCGGACGTTAAACACAAGGAAAAAAAACTTATTGAAAGCCGCCTCGGTGGCCTACTGAATAGCGTACTAGGCTTTCACCCCGAGGACCCGGGTTCGATTCCCGGCGAGGGCTTGGCATTTTCATACGCTATAAATCATCCCACCGTCTGCATTAGCCCAAGTGTGCACAATAGTCGGACGTTAAACACAAGGAAAAAAAACTTATTGGAAGCCGCCTCGGTGGCCTACTGAATAGCGTACTAGGCTTTCACCCCGAGGACCCGGGTTCGATTCCCGGCGAGGGCTTGGCATTTTCATACGCTATAAATCATCCCATCGTCTGCATTAGCCCAAGTGTGCACAATAGTCGGACGTTAAACACAAGGAAAAAAACTTATTGAAAGCCGCCTCGGTGGCCTACTGAATAGCGTACTAGGCTTTCACCCCGAGGACCCGGGTTCGATTCCCGGCGAGGGCTTGGCATTTTCATACGCTATAAATCATCCCACCGTCTGCATTAGCCCAAGTGTGCACAATAGTCTGACGTTAAACACACAAAAAAAAACTTATTGGCAGAGTTAAGCAAAAATTCCTTCGAAAAAATTATTACGACTAAGGTAGAGTGCTTTTAAATCTTAAGCAAAAATCACAACTGTTATTCTCTAATTTTGTTCACAAAATAACACTTTATTAACATTGTACTACGATTCACTACGTATACGTTACAATGTTCTACAATTCACTGTTATTACAATACTGAATTACAATCCAGAACTCACATGTTAAACGTATTCAACTGGAAATATGATTTTTCGGTTCGTTTATGAAATTATAAAATACAAAAAGTAACCACAACAGCGCATTTGTGACCGGAAACGTTAACTCGGTGTAGTTAAAATCCCGGTGAAATCGTGACTGCTGCGCAGCACGGTGCCTTGAATACAGCGAGCCGCTTCCGTTACCATGGTAACAGCGGTCAGTGCGTCAGACCTGGTTTTGTAAACTGATACCCTTCTTTGTTCAGGTTAATTTGGGATTTTATAAAAACCGTATTATTATTCATCACAGCTATCGATATGAGTTCGAAGATATACAATTGTATATTTTTGCAGTAAGTTTCAAAAAATTTAGCTTGTAATTTATAAGATTTTTGAAATTTATCGATACAAACAATGGGTACTAACTACACCCTGTTTACGAAATAAATTTTTTGGTCAATTTTGTTACGCTGAAACTTTTTTTTTTGTGTTTAACGTCCGACTATTGTGCACACTTGGGCTAATGCAGACGATGGGATGATTTATAGCGTATGAAAATGCCAAGCCCTGGCCGGGAATCGAACCCGGGTCCTCGGGGTGAAAGCCTAGTACGCTATCCACTAGGCCACCGAGGCGGCTCCTAACCTATAGGTTTTGAGAAGTCTTTAAAATTAAATATATATACTTGTATATAGACATTATATGATTCAAACCTGGCGCTCAAATCGATTTTGGTAAAAACTCGGACATCACTTAGCAAAATCTTTCCAACTGTTTCAAAAATTAAAAAAATAATTACATTTTCCAAGAGTGAACGGCGATAAGGATTTATTTTCGTATTTTCAATGTAATTTGAAAATTAAAAAAATGCTATTTTTATGCAGATTTTAATGCTGATCATTACACGGAAATAAGAATCTCGAAAATTGCAAGACAATGAATTCATTGTTAAAAATAGGTTTGCATACACCTGCGGGACAGCTGTGTTAGATTGTTTTCACATTGTTGAAGGCTAAATTAATAGATTTCAGTTAAATTGTTTCATTAGATCTTAATTTAGTTTATGATTATTTGACTAGATTGATTTTTGGTAAAATTATTATTTGACATGTTCAGCCGAAATGGTGGCCTAGTGGATAGCGTACTAGGCTTTCACCCCGAGGACCCGGGTTCGATTCCCGGCGAGGGCTTGGCATTTTCATACGCTATAAATCATCCCATCGTCTGCATTAGCCCAAGTGTGCACAATAGTCGGACGTTAAAAAAAAAAAAATATTTGACATGTTACACTGAAACACGAAGCGTAATGTAATTATATTGTTACATTGATAAAATAAACATTTTTACGATAGAAATTCACGAAATATCTAGTGTTTTTAAATTCCATAACGAGTAGAGTCATATGTAAGATAGACCAAAAGATGTTTCCGAAATGCGTTGTGTCTGAACTTTAATCGTAATGAAATGCAAAACGTCACATTCATTTGAAAATCCGATCTCACCAATCTAGTCTGTATAAACTGGAATTTTAAATTTTCGAATTACGTTGGAGATAATATGAAAATGAACACTAACGTCAACTGCCACGTGGATAAAATCAAATCTAGGTCTCCGAGTCGAGAAACTTCTTCTTTAAATACTTTTTTATGGAACAATAAAACCTATCTTTTGCAATAAAAGCAAGAATACCATGATTAAATTACATAATCGCGGCACGCAGCTGTCTCGCGCACGTGTTAATAGCGAATTTTCAAAAGTATTTTCCTTTGCATTACAATTCTCTTCTCACCGTCACAATTAGCATTGGGATTTGCATATTTTAGCTTTTACGATGTTTTAATTTACATTGAAAATATGAAAAAGAAAGTCGTCGAATTTTGTTTTTATTTTAAAAGGATTTTCACGATTCAAAATGATTGTTTACGCTGCTGTTAACGCTGATTGAGATGGTAAAATTGGTCATGAAAATTAAAGGCAAACAAGTTGTGAGTATGTAAAGATTTTAAATGCCCGGTATCATGAAACGAACCAATTTTGCTGGTTAACGAATTTGTTCAAGCTATTACCACTGTCGAATTTTGTGCCAAGTTTGAATCGTACGTGAACAAGCTAACATAGAGGCACGCGCACGCGCACACACACACATACGACTCTTCAAAAAGGGTCTTCTTGATCAGTGCTCATTTCAAGGTCTTGGGTTTGGATCTTATCATGATAATTGCTAGAATAGTTTTTTAAAAATTAAAATTACATAATAAGAATAATGTTATTTATAAATATGTAGACCTATTTTTTTAACCACTCTAAATTATGTCCTAGAAATCAGAATCGGCGCTCTTTTCATGGTTCTGAGTCTGAGTTTTACCATGATGGCCGCCTAGTAGCTCTTTTCCAAAGGAAATTCTAAAATAATTATACAAATGATTGTGATATTTGTATAAATGTATTCTGTTTCAAAACGATTTAATAATCATCCTTGAAAGAAGAAAGCAATCATTAAAAAAATACTAAGCACAGTTTTAATTGAAAATGCAATGAAGCGCAGGATTTACGGTAACTAATGAATTGTAATAATTAGTTTACGTTTGAGTAAAAAAATATGTTTTTATGTATTTAAAAAAATCCGCTTCAAAGAAAATTTAAGTAAATGGGAACAAAGTGTTGCATTTTATAACATTATTCTTTGAAGTACAAGTTTTAATTAGAGCAGAAAAGTGTTGGAAGAAGTCCTTGAAGCAACAGGTAAAGTGTACCTCTTTAAACAATACAAAAGTTTAAGGCTGCTTGCACTAGACCTGTACAACAAAGGAAGCAATTAGGGGATAAACAGTACTTAATTGTACGTCGGTTTTTTTATCACTTTAATTATTAGTTTGTGCACTTTAACAGCGGAATCTTATGATTGACTTTTTAATCTTTTTTTGTTTAAATTCATTCTGAATTTTAAAAATTATAACTTTTGATCATTACACTTAACTATCATTGTATATTTTTCAAATAATCAAATATTTAGCTTGCAGTTTTTCAAATTTACCGGTAAACAGTATTCCATCTTTTACATTCTGTACAATGGCGTCTTTTTCATAATTTGTTATTAGAAATTATTTCTATTTTATCTGCTTTTTGTGTAAAATAAAAAATTTTTAAAGCTTAAAAATTTGGGAACCACAGTTGCTTTCGTGAAACAACGTTTTCAAAAATTTTAATTCAATTTACAAGGAAGACATCCTTAATTGTCCTAAATCGTCGGTAGAGTTATCGTCATCAAATAATCACGTTCATGAATGCTAAAGCACGTGCTGGGACCGACTATCGATATTTGTACGACATCAGGGAGGATATAAAGTTTCAGTTGCCACGTGGATAACATTGAAATCCAGCATCTTAATGTTAAGTGTTTGTGGAACTTGTTTATTGAATTTTACGAAACAATATAAATTTATCATTCGCACTAATGGAAGAAAAAAGATAAATATATCATTCTCACTAAAGGAAGAAACAATATAAATTTATCATTCGCACTGAAGGAAGAGACAATATAAATTTATCATTCGCACTAAAGAAAGAAACAATATAAATTTATCATTCTCACTAAAGAAAGAAACAATATAAATTTATCATTCATACTAAAGGAAGAAACAATATAAATTTATCATTCGCACTAAAGAAAGAAACAACATAAATTTATCATTCGAACCAAAGGAAGAAACAATATAAATTTATCATTCGCACTAAAGGAAGAAACAATATAAATTTATCATTCATACTAAAGGAAGAAACAATATAAATTTATCATTCGAACCAAAGGAAGAAACAATATAAATTTATCATTCGCACTAAAGGAAGAAACAATATAAATTTATCATTCGCACTAAAGAAAGAAACAATACAAATTTATCATTCGCACTAAAGGAAAAAACAATATAAATTTATCATTCGCACTAAAGGAAGAAACAATATAAATTTATCATTCGCACTAAAGAAAGAAACAATATAAATTTATCATTCGCACTAGTGGAAGAAACAATATAAATTTATCATTCATACTAAAGGAAGAAACAATATAAATTTATCATTCGCACTAAATGAAGAAACAATACAAATTTATCATTCGAACTAAGGAAGAAACAATATAAATTTATAATTCGAACTAAAGGAAGAAATAATACAAATTTATCATTCGCACTAAAGGAAGAAACAATACAAATTTATCATTCGAACTAAGGAAGAAACAATATAAATTTATCATTCGCACTAAAGGAAGAAACAATATAAATTTATCATTCGCACTAAAGGAAGAAACAATATAAATTTATCATTCGAACTAAAGGAAGAAACAACATAAATTTATCATTCGAACTAAAGGAAGAAACAATATAAATTTATCATTCGCACTAAATGAAGAAACAATACAAATTTATCATTCGAACTAAGGAAGAAACAATATAAATTTATAATTCAAACTAAAAGAAGAAACAATATAAATTTATCATTCATACTAAAGGAAGAAACAATATAAATTTATCATTCGCACTAAATGAAGAAACAATACAAATTTATCATTCGAACTAAGGAAGAAACAATATAAATTTATAATTCGAACCAAAGGAAGAAATAATACAAATTTATCATTCGCACTAAAGGAAGAAACAATACAAATTTATCATTCGAACTAAGGAAGAAACAATATAAATTTATCATTCGCACTAAAGGAAGAAACAATATAAATTTATCATTCGCACTAAAAAAAGAAACAATATAAATTTATCATTCACACTAAATTAAGAAACAATATAAATTTATCATTCACACTAAATTAAGAAACAATATAAATTTATCATTTACACTAAAGGAAGAAACAATATAAATTTATCATTCACACTAAAGGAAGAAACAATATAAATTTATCATTCGCACTAAAGGAAGAAACAATATAAATTTATCATTCACACTAAAGGAAGAAACAATATAAATTTATCATTCACACTAAAGAACTAAAATTTATCATTCACACTAAAGGAAACAATATAAATTTATCATTCACACTAAAGGAAGAAACAATATAAATTTATCATTTGGGAAGAAACAATATAAATTTATCATTCAACTAAAGGAAGAAACTAAAGGAACTAAAGAAGAAACAATATAAATTTATCATTCGCACTAAAGGAAGAAACAATATAAATTTATCATTCACACTAAAGGAAGAAACAATATAAATTTATAATAAATCAATACAAATTTATCATTCGAACTAAAAGAAACAATATAAATTTATAATTCGAACTAAAGAAGAAATAATACAAATTTATCATTCGCACTAAAGGAAGAAACAATACAAATTTATCATTCGAACTAAGGAAGAAACAATATAAATTTATCATTCGCACTAAAGGAAGAAACAATATAAATTTATCATTCGCACTAAAGGAAGAAACAATATAAATTTATCATTCGCACTAAAGGAAGAAACAATATAAATTTATCATTCGCACTAAAGGAAGAAACAATATAAATTTATCATTCGCACTAAATGAAGAAACAATACAAATTTATCATTCGAACTAAGGAAGAAACAATATAAATTTATAATTCAAACTAAAAGAAGAAACAATATAAATTTATCATTCATACTAAAGGAAGAAACAATATAAATTTATCATTCGCACTAAATGAAGAAACAATACAAATTTATCATTCGAACTAAGGAAGAAACAATATAAATTTATAATTCGAACCAAAGGAAGAAATAATACAAATTTATCATTCGCACTAAAGGAAGAAACAATACAAATTTATCATTCGAACTAAGGAAGAAACAATATAAATTTATCATTCGCACTAAAGGAAGAAACAATATAAATTTATCATTCGCACTAAAAAAAGAAACAATATAAATTTATCATTCACACTAAATTAAGAAACAATATAAATTTATCATTCACACTAAATTAAGAAACAATATAAATTTATCATTTACACTAAAGGAAGAAACAATATAAATTTATCATTCACACTAAAGGAAAAATAATATAAATTTATCATTCACACTAAAGGAAGAAACAATATAAATTTATCATTCGAACTAAAGGAAGAAACAATATAAATTTATCATTCACAAAAAAGGAAGAAACAATATAAATTTATCATTCGCACTAAATGAAGAAACAATACAAATTTATCATTCGAACTAAAGGAAGAAACAATACAAATTTATCATTCGCACTAAAGGAAGAAACAATATAAATTTATCATTCGCACTAAAGGAAAAACAAAATAAATTTATCATTCGCACTAAAGGAAGAATTTCATGATTTCATGATGTAACAGTATTATATCAAAATAGGAATTTATTAGGTATAGATTCCTTTGTGATTTTTTTAATCATTTGTTTTATATGCATTAATGTAAGCCAAATTGAATCAGTTATATTGTTCATTCTATTGGAATTTCAGTTAAAATATTAGATGAACGCAGATCCTAACTTATATAGGTTTTTGAGTAGTCGATAAATTAAATATATATACTTGTATATATTTAACATTTTCAAACTTGGAACGATAATCGATTTTGTTAAAAACTCGGACAAGCTCATCACTTAGCAAAATCCTTTTAACTGTTTCAAAAATTAAAAAAATAATAACATTTTCAAACAATGAAAGGCGATAAGGATTTATTTTCATATTTTAAATGTAATTTTAAAATTAAAAAAATGCTATTTTTATTCAGATTTTAATGCTGATTATGCTACTGAAATAATAATTTCAAAAACTGTAAGACTACATTGTTAAAAATAGGTTTGCATACACCTGCGGGACAGCTGTGTGTTAGATTGTTTTTACATTGTTGAAGGCTAAATTAATAGATTTCAGTTAAATTATTTCACTAGATCTTAATTTCGTTTAAGATTATTTGATTAGATTGATTTTTGGTAAAATTATTATTTGAAATGTACCTAGGAAGTGAATTTTATTATTTTCTTTCAGGCGTTTTGGTTAGGAAAATTCTTGAATAAAATTTAACAACTTCGTCAGAAATGTTCCTCAAATATAGTCCACGACTTACAAATAAAACATGTTGGTGCAATGTCCCATAAAACGCTATTTGGGAGATATAAAAAAAATAAGAAGTTTGATCAGAATCGGTATATTACATTCTACTAAAAGTTTGGTCATGCATAAATATGTGTCCTATGTGTGTGTGTGTACACTAAATTTTTAAATGACTATACGGGTTTTTAAAAAAAACAAACTCGACATTCAGAGCTTGCCTATTATCAAACCGTGAATTTATTTTTTTGATATTAATATGAGAACAAGATTTTAGCAAAATTATGATAGTTTCTTGTTTTTTTTCCATACCGGAAATTTTGTTGAAATGGAATATGAGAAAGGTTTTTAATGTTTTTACAATCAGGTACACGTGTGTGTGTGTGTGTGTGTGTGTGAGAGAGAGAGAGAGAGAGAGAGAGAGAGAGAGAGAGAGAGAGAGAGAGAGAGAGAGAGATGTGTGTGTGTGTGTGTGTGTGTGTGTGTGTGTGTGTGTGTGTGTGAGAGAGTGTGTGTGTGTGTGTGTGTGTGTGTGTGTGTGTGTGTGTGTGTGTGTGTGTGTGTGTGTGTGTGTGTGTGTGTGAGAGAGAGAGAGAGAGTGTGTGTGTGTGTGTGTGTGTGTGTGTGTGTGTGTGTGAGAGAGAGAGAGAGAGAGAGTGTGTGTGTGTGTGTGTGTGTGAGTGAGAGAGAGTGTGTGTGTGTGTGTGTGTGTGTGTGTGTGTGTGTGTGTGTGTGTGTGTGTGTGTGTGTGTGTGTGTGTGTGTGTGTGTGTGTGAGTGTGTGTGTGTGTGTGTGTGTGTGTGTGTGTGTGTGTGTGTGTGTGTGTGTGTGTGTGTGTGTGTGTGTGTGTGTGTGTGTGTGTGTGTGTGTGTGTGTGTGTGTGTGAGAGAGAGTGAGAGAGAGAGAGAGAGAGATTGTGTGTGTGTGTGTGTGTGTGTGTGTGTGTGTGTGTGTGTGTGTGTGTGTGTGTGTGTGTGTGTGTGTGTGTGTGTGTGTGTGTGTGTGTGTGTGTGTGTGTGTGTGTGTGTGTGTGTGTGTGTGTGTGTGTGTGTGTGTGTGTGTGTGTGTGTGTGTGTGTGTGTGTGTGTGTGTGTGTGTGAGAGTGTGTGTGTGTGTGTGTGTGTGTGTGTGTGTGTGTGTGTGTGTGTGTGTGTGTGTGTGTGTGTGTGTGTGTGTGTGTGTGTGTGTGTGTGTGTGTGTGTGTGTGTGCCTAAGATGTTTGAATTTGGGGCCTAACATTTTTCGTAATATCTTTCTTTCTTTGATCTCCAGCCTTTCAAGTCGGCCCTGGGTTGAGAGAGATAATGTTTCAGCTGCATATAAAGCTTCTGGTATTATTATTATTATTGTTGTTGTTGTTGTTGTTATTTGTATTTGTATTTATTTGAATTTATTTATTTATTGTATTTTTTATTTGTATTTGTATTTTTCAATAAAAACTGATATAAAATTTTTGTATGTAGTTTTTAAATTTACAACTTTCTTATTCGTGGACATACGCTGTAGTTTTAAATATCAACAAAGGTAATTTAAAAAGTACCGTTTTATATTTTCCAGTTATCGTCCTTCGTTTTTTAATTGATAAAATATAATCAGAATGTCGATCGGTTAAGTGTGTTTGGGTACACATGACTGTGCTCGCACTAAGTATACTTTAGCTCTTTGATGAAAGGTACTTTAGCTCTTTGATGTGTCTCAGCTAGGTGAGTTCTCTTGAAGATTCCATTAGACATTGTTACGTGAAAGCTGGCTTCCGATATTAGAGGAAAAACCAATTACAAAAAGTTTTGTTACAAAACGCTGCTCGAACTTAACAAAGTTAATTTATATTTAAAATACTTTTTAGATGAAAACATGAATATTAAAATCAATTTCCCCCCCCGTACGATTGCAATTATTTCTTCATACTTTAAGCGACGTTAAAGTAAATTTACGTTCAGATGTTGAACCTAAGAAAAGAAAGAAAGAAAAAAATTGAGTCAATAAAGTTTGCAATAACCACAGCTGTTTTTCTAACAGATGACAGCCATTTTCTAGAACATATTATTTCTGAGACACTATCTTAAACTTTTTCGATTATCTGACTTTATCATCATAATTAGCTTTAAAATGTACATAAACTGATATTTAAATTTTCAAGTTATATTGAGGTTATGACAATCAACGTGATTTATGACATGGTTGCGACAATCACCAGATTCATTTTTGAATTTTCAGTTGAATTTTAATGATAATTTGACGAATGTTTTAACTGGTTACGATTAATTTTCCAAGAAGTTTAAAATAATTATTAAAATATTAGTATTTCAAATTGCTGTCACTTTGAAATTATTGAACAAACTTTTCCAAAGCTCTTATTTACCCATATCGATTTATACACCAAGTTTGAATCAAATCGAACCAAAATTGCAAACGCCACAGTCTTTTAACACACATAAATAAAAAAAAAGTAGGCAGTCGTGGTACTGGCCGACAGAAGTGACTACTTCTTTTGGCATGCCTGACTGTATACTTATTTCACTGTTATGATTTAATTAGCTGTTAACCGTTGTGCCTTTACCCGCAATTGTAATGTAAGTAATAAAATTTATAATCGATTTTCAAAATCATGAGTACGTTCATTTCAGTTTAATATATTTCTAAATACAATATTATATGATTTTATGGTTTTTTGCCAAGACATAGATTTTGCTACTCGACACTAGAATAGGCTATAACTGACCATGGGAGAAGCACGGAGTCCCAAATGTATTCCTGCTACTCTTAATATCTGACCCTGTGACTTATTAATTGTCATTGTAAATGCCAACTTCAATGGAAACTGCAATATTTTAATTTGTAAAGGCAGGTTGTTTGGAATTATAAGATTGTTTCAATTAAAATCATTGCAAATGTAAGCTTATAATTAATAATTTTATAATAAATAATAACATGGATTCAGATTTTTAAAACGGGAATACATCTATGTCCATCTCAGGTACCTAAACCATATTCATTTTAAA
>CM040184.1:8836399-8838899 GCA_022606455.1 Callitettix versicolor
GCTAATTTATAACTCATAAAAACTTCAAACATTCTTAAATACTCAACGGCGACCATTTTGTATGAATTTTAAATTCTATGCTAATGTTGGCGTTGTTTATTACGAACTGTATTTTCATAAAAGGGTGAAACAAAAGATACATTTTTGCCTATCTCAATGTTTGCCTGATGCTGTTTAAGGTTGTTAATTTTTTTGGAAATTTGCTAACATCATGTCAGGTGAGACATGTTACAGCCTGCTGCTATAATATTGTGTTCCAATGTTGTATTCTAATATGAAGTTACCAGAACACAATTCATGTAGACATCTCTATACGCGACGGATGGACAATGCTGAATGCGTACATCCTACGCTTCATAAATAATTGCAAAACTAAACTCAAACAAACCGGATCTCTAACCCTTTCAGAAGTGAGATTATCCGGAACATACATCATATATTAATATACGATGGTTGTCTTTGAAGTAATGTTCCCAAGGCGCTATAGTCGCTGCGAACGTTGTTACGCTGGATTCGGTGACCTTGGCTTGAAGCTTGGTTCCTCCACTCCCATCCCCACTCCGCGAGCGCTCTGCGACGCTCAGTCTTGGCTTGGTAGCCGTTAATAATGGAATTGCTTCTTCTGTCTCCCGCCAGGTGCGAATTACGTTCTGTGATTCGTTTTTTGTGTGCAAAAATACTGCGCCGGTGGACATTCATATCCAACTGTGTGAAGTCTGCGGAGAAAAATGTATGAGCATACAACACGTGCGCAAATTGTGCAGAGAATTCAAAGACGGACTGTCATGACAAACAGCGTTCCGGACGTCCATCTGTTTCGGACGAAATGATTGCGGAAGTGGAAGAAGCAAGGGTGACTGTTTTGGAGCCCTCCGAGATGATCGCTGTTGTCAAAAAGACTTGCATTGATAAAATTTTGACAGACCATTTAGGGTATAGCAAAATTTGTGTGCAAAGTGGGTCCCAAGACAGCTTACAGCAAACTACAAACAGCAACGGATTGATGCGGCCCGTGAATTTCTTCAGGCCTACGAAACCGATGGCCACAAATTCTTGGACTCTATTGTCACTGGGGACGAGACCTGGGTACTACTATACGACACCGGAAACGAAAGAACAATCACGTCAGTGGAAACATCCAGAGTCGCCGAAGCCACGGAAGTTCAATCAAACTTTGTCTGCCGGCAAAGTCATGGCGAGCGTGTTATGGGACAGGAAGTGGTTATTATTGTGCGAATTCATGGATACCGGCACAACAATCAATGCTGATCGTTACTGTGAAACGTTAAAGAACCTTCGCAGTGCGATTCAAAAGAAGAGGAGAAACATGCTCACGAATGGAGTTTGTTTCCATCAAGACAAAGTTCGTCCGCACACCGCCAGTGTAATAACCGACCTCATCAACCAATTTGGATGGGATACTGTCACACATCCTACCTACAGCCCGGACTTAGCCTCAAGTGATTATCATCTGTTCCCTAATTTGAAGAAACACTTAGGTGGGACGCATTTCAGTACCGGAGAGGAGACGAAAGAAAAAGGTATAAGCTACCTTCGCGGCGCGGCGGGAGAGTTTTCGACTCAGGCATACAAAAGATGGTTCACCGTATGCAAAAATGCATCTATCTCAACGGCGATTATGTCGAAAAATTGAAAAAAGTGTAAGCTTTCTAAAAATGTATTATTCAATGCAAATAAACATGTTTTCATTGTGAAAAATTATTGGGAACCTTATTTTACGGACAACCCTCGTATATGATATCGGCATTGTACCATATATACAGCTCAATCTAATTATTCTTTATCAGCAAAACAATTAGAAAACTGAAAAATCCTTTATTTGCTCTCCGTCAGTGTAACTGTACTGCTATCAACCGTCAAGAATCAACCGTAACCGTGAAGTTAACATGGTGGATTTATATCCACATAAATCTTGTTATCTTTCTTAAAGACATAACGGCTAAGTAACCTACCATTACACAAATTCGGACATTACGCGATATTTACCAGTTTTTAATATGTCATCCTTTTAAACACAACCTTAACTATTGTGTATGCTACTAACTGTGTGTACAAAGTGTTTCTACAGCTTCCAGGCTAACCTGCATCACTCTCTACAAGACCTTCAACTAAATGTATGTTCACAGAATTTATTAAAGTTTCTTGTGAATTAATCTTGTTTGTTAGTTGGTTCTGATTGGTCTTCCGGATGTAAAGTTTCAATTCACAAATGGTCCTTTAAAGCCCTGATGTATAAATTCTAACAACTCTTAAATTGGTAAACCACCCGCTCGGTTATTGGAAATTCTTTCTTTCACGCTACAATTTTTATTAAATCAATCAATAAAAACAAACGCTTTTCCGGTTACAAGTCTATTACAGATATTAAACAGCCTCATCCCATTTATTTCACTAATAATAAACCTGTTAGCATCTTGCCTTTAAGCAATCGCCAAGGCGATTTGAATTTGAAAATCCGTAACAAACTAAAATTAAAAAA
>CM040184.1:8843899-8848899 GCA_022606455.1 Callitettix versicolor
ACACACACTCACACACACACACACTCACACACATACACACACACACACTCAACTCATATTCACACACACTCACACTCACATACACTCACACACACACTACACACACACACTCACACACATACACTCACACACACTCACACTCACACTCACACACAACTCACATTCACACACACTCACACTCACTCACACTCACATCCACTCACTCAACACACACACACACACACACACACACACACATTCACACCCAGACACACAAACACTCACACACCCACACCCACACTCAACTCACATTCACACACACTCACATTCACACTCACACTCACACTAACGCTCACGCACACACACACACACACACACACACACACACACACACACACACACAACACAAACAAACAAACACACACACACCGCCTCGGTGGCCTAGTGGATAGCATACTGGGCTTTCACCACGAGGACCCGGGTTCGATTTCCGGCCAGGGCTTGGCATTTTCATACGCTATAAATCATCCCATCGTCTGCATTAGCCCAAGTGTGCACAATAGTCGGACGTTAAACACAAAAAAAAATTAATAAATAAATTTGTTTACAAACAATAATGTGTTTTTCGATTGTTTGAACATAGGCTTAGTTTAAAGCTTCCAGTTTAAGTAATCTTTCCTCGTTACTCACATTTCCACATAAAATTACTGTAAAAAGTGGGAAGATAAATGCTTGACTATTAAATGCGGGATTGTCTTGTGACTCTAATGCTAATATGAACATTAATCAAGATAAAAAAATAAATTAAAAAATACTTTTTTAAAAAATCACGTTTTAAAATGAACTAAAAAGTATAAAATAAATTCTCATAATTCCTTCAATCTATCGAGATTTATAAATCTATACAGATTCATAATCACACACAGATTGTCTTAAAAATTTGTGGCAGTGAATTTTTATATATATTAAAATACTTGTACAAATAGAAATCAAAAAACGTGGTACGTATGAAATTAGATAACTACGACTATCTATTAGCCTATAAGCGTTCCATGTTTTTTGTTTTTAATTGTACAAGTATTTTAAAGTGGATTCGAACCCACGTTTCCAACCGGAAACCACAGCTTAAAGCTGGCGCCTTGGACCACTCGGCCATCCTGGCTTATACTAAACGACAGCATTACTACATGTAGCAAGAAAGCAGACGGAATGTCGTTATTGTACATTTGATCATGCCGAAATAATGGTCAAACAATTTCAGTAATAGTGTCCTTGGCACAGTTCAATATTTATAAATAAGCCAATATTATTGTATTGTCATCCAGTTTAGAGCTGTATACAAAATTTCGAACTTGTAGTTCATCGGGAAGTTATTTTAAAATCGATTGCAAAATTTCATCCTGACGAAACCCATAGTGATTTAATAAAAACATGATAAAAAATATCACTCACCAAATTTTTAAAACTTACAATTATGTTACCAAATATACACTTTTCGTTGGACATTGAATAAAATGGATATTGTACAGTTTTACGTTGGTATACTTTGTTTGATTGTTGTAATTTGTTTGATTCATAATTAATTACTTCTTGACTGATGCTTCATTATTTTTTTTTAAATATTGAACTTCTCTCTTCAAAAGCTTGGCACATAATAATCAAAATCCACAATGGCTTCCTCATTGCTGAGTTTTCTTCTTCTTTTTATTCCTCTACAAACTTTTGGTTCTTCTTTATTTTTCTTAAAAATTCTTGTATTCACGTTTCATGTGACAGTATTTAAGCCTAAATGATAGTTATTAAATATATTTATTATTGAAACATAGCTACCGGACCAAATATTTAAGTAATTAGGATTATGACCTATTCTTCCCGTCACAATCTATCAACTCACCTCGTAAAGGCTACCGTACGGTTTCGAAACTCTGTCGTTTCATCTTCAGGCCGTGATACAAAATTTTAAATCCCTCTGTCGAGGTCGTCACAAAGTCAAACAAAACATTAAAAACATACGTCACAAACACAGAGCACAATTACACGTTTGAAATATTCACCATGAAATTCGGCTTGGCCAAGCTACACACGCGACCCGTAAGTCGGTTACATTCCAGACTCAGACGTCGTTACAGCCTGAAGATGAAACGATAGAGTTTCGAAACCGCGGTAGCCTTTACGAGGTGAGTGGATTGACCACTGACAGGAAGAATAGGAATATATTTAATTTAATATCGACTGTGAATGAAAATGTGCTACATGTGTTTTCTTTTTTATGGTGAGTTCAGGGTTCAGTGACTTATCAGGGTGATCAGCTGTATTATTCTATAACTAAAATTTCAGTGTTATTACAAAGTAAAAACTGAATTGATGTTGTTTTTTCGTTGAACACGTCATTTATCTGTCAAATCAATGATGTATTTTTTTTCTTTTCAACTAAAACGATATATTACAAAGACTAAAATTAAACTTGATTAATGTTCATATTAGCATTAGCGTCACAAGAAAATCCCGCATTTAATAGTCAAGCATTTGTCTTCCCACTTTTTACAGTAATTTTATGTGGAAATGTGAGTAACGAGGAAAGATTACTTAAACTGGAAGTTTTAAACTAAGGCTTTGTTCAAACAATCGAAAAACACATTATTGTTTGTAAACAAATTTATTTATTAATTATTTTTTTGGTGTTTAACGTCCGACTATTGTGCACACTTGGGCTAATGCAGACGATGGGATGATTTATAGCGTATGAAAATGCAAAGTCCTGGCCAGGAATCGAACCCGGTTCCTCGGGGTGAAAGCCCAGTACGCTATCAACTAGGCCACCGTAAGCCGATGTGTGTGTGTGTGTGTGTGTGTGTGTGTGTGTGTGTGTGTGTGTGTGTGTGTGTGTGTGTGTGTGTGTGTGTGTGTGTGTGTGTGTGTGTGTGTGTGTGTGTGTGAGTGTGTGTGTGTGTGTGTGTGTGTGTGTGTGTGTGTGAGTGTGAGTGTGAGTGTGGGTGAGCGTGTGAGTGTGTGTGTGTGAGAGTGTGAGTGTGAGTGTGAATGTGTGTATGTGTGAGTGAGTGAGTGAGTGAATGTGTAAGTGTGTGTGTGAGTGTGCGTGTGTGTGTGAGTGTGAGTGTGTGTGTGAGTGTGAGTGTGTGTGTGTGTGAGTGCGTGTGACTGTGTGTGAGAATGTGAGTGTGAGTGTGAGTGAGAGAGTGTGAGTGTGAGTGTGTGAGTGTGAGTGTGTGTGTGTGTGTAGTGAGTGTGTGTGTGTGTGTGTGTGTGTGTGTGTGTGTGTGTGTGTGAGAGTGTGAATTTGTGTGAGTGAGTGTGAGTGGGAGTGTGTGTGTGAGTGTGTCTGTGTAAACAAATTTAAAGAAATATATAAAAATAAAAATTTAATGTGCATACTTCTTTACTGTGAACCACGCAACACCGACTGATTCACTGATTTATCGCAAAGTAGACGGAAATAAATTTTACATTCGTGGTAGAAATAAAAGTATTGAATACAAAATTTATCAAATGGAGGTTGAACTGCAAATTACAATAATATTTTCATCAACTTTTACAAAACAGACAGCTTGAAAATTAGTGTAATAAATTCCGACACGTATGCAGAAAATCTGCACAAGACACTTCTTTAGAGAAGTAACAGAGCGTCCTTTCAATTGCTGCTATTTGTTTTTCTTTTGCTGTTATTATCAATCCTGAACTTTTCAGTATTTATCGTTGAAAATATGGCCCACACTTACATATATCGAAGCAAACAGGTTCGATAACGTACATATATCGAAAAATACAGCATATCCAAAGATATAGGTTGTGTATTTTGTTGTTATCTCAACTGAAATATCAAAATTTTGAAATGTCATATGATCTTACAGCGATTTTTTGTTTTTTTTTGTGTTCAACGTCCGACTATTGTGCACGCTTGGGCTAATGCAGACGATGGGATGATTTATAGCTATGAAAATGCCTAGCCCTGGCCGAGAATCGAACCCGGGTCCTCGGCGTGAAAGCCCAGTACGCTATCCACTAGGTCACCGAGGCGGCTAACACAGCGATAATAAGAACTACTCTTCAAGTTGTATAACATTCCTGATTCCACTTCCCTGACGTAAATAAAAATCTGCAATTTTTGTGTATATCTCAAAAAAAATTGTTTCTTTATAATGCAATTTATGGAACAACACAAACACTGATTGCCATTTAAAGTTCTTACTTCACATTGCTAGTATATCTGAAGTGAACACTGTAACTAAATGTGGCAATAAAATTCTTGTATCTACTTTTAATCTAAAATGAACTTAAAGTTAAACATAAAATATATTACTACGTTCAGTATAATAATCTGCCTTCCCTAGCTTCGTCAAATTCTTCTTTCGATGACGCGTTTCGGAGAACCTCCATCTTCAAAAACTATTTCTATACTATTTTGAAGATGGAGGTTCTACGAAACGCGTCAACGAGAGAAGAATTGACGAAACTAGGGAAGGCAGATTATTATAGTGAACATAGTGACAATAATCCTAGCAGAAAAGAAGAATATAAAAAGAATAAAATATATTCTAATTTAAAATGAATTTTAAGTTTAAATAGTGGGCGTTATTAACAGTGCTGAAGCTAAAAATCTGACAGAATAAACAGGTTGTTTACGGGGACTACCCTTCCCTCCACCTTGTTTCAGCCAGGTCAGTTGCTTAAAGGTTTTTGACTAGCTTATATCTTTCGTTTCGTTGGTTATTCGCCAAGTATTTGTTTTCTTTTAGTTCTTGTGACGTAGTTTTCACTGATCACAACCACATAAGTTTTAATTTCTGTTTTATCCACTGAGGATATTTGCCTTCTGTTTTTAGTATTCTAATATAGCATCTTCGCTCACTAAGAATGAGAGTTGATCTGCACACTCGAAACATCGTGTTTTTACGAAAAAGTATGAGGCCGGATGAAAAAGTATAATAATCTGCCTTCCTTAGCTGTCAATTGATTTGTGCGTTTCGGAGAACCTCCATCTTCAAAAACTATTTCTATTCTAT
>CM040184.1:8851399-8876399 GCA_022606455.1 Callitettix versicolor
GTTTACTAATTAATTACTGTTTTCTAATTAATTATTATTTGCTAATTAATAAATATTGATTAATTAATTACTATTTACTAATTAATTATTATTCGCTAATCAATTATTATTAATTAATTACTATTTGTCAATTAATTACTATTTGCTAATTAATTAATATTTGCTAATTAATTACTATTTGCTAATTAATTACTATTTGATAATTAATTACTATTTGCTAATTAATTACTATTTCTTAATTAATTACTTTTTTCTTATTAATTACTATTTGCTAATTAATTACTATTTGTTAATTAATTACTATTTGCTAATTACTTACTATTTGTTAATTAATTACTATTTTCTAATTAATTACTATTTGCCAATTAATTACTATTTGCCAATTAATTACTTTTTGTTAATTAATTACTATTTGCTATTTAATTACTAACTGCTAATTAATTACTATTTACTAATTAATTACTGTTTGTTAATTAATTACAATTCGCTAAATAATTACTATTTGTTAATTAATTACTATTCTCATTTGGCACGGAAACTGTTCCCGATAAAAAATCTTATTTTTGCATTAAGTTAAACATTAACGTAAACTGTATAAATAGTTGTAGGCTATCATTTTCTGTTAAAGTAATCATACAATATTTAAAACTGTACCTTTACACCTATTTTCGAAAATTCAATCTTCTATGTTGTACTTACTGCTTTTCTTCAATGTTTTAGTAATTTATTTTTTATTATTGTATTGCTGAAGAAGAAAAAAATCGTTAGGTTTAAAATTGTGTGTGCAAAAGTGATCTTTTGATTTACTGTTTAAGACAACTCTTAACAACAGGCTGAAAATGGTGCAATCGTAACATAAAACTATTGTGCATAAATATAATACAATGTTCGTATATTTGATTTACAATTGAAAACATTTTCCAGCAAAACGTCTATAAATTTTCCAGCAAAACGTTTATCAATTTTCCAGCAAAACGTCTATCAATTTTCCAGCAAAACGGCTATCAATTTTCCAGCAAAACGTCTATCAAATTTCCAGCAAAACGTCTATCAATTTTCCAGCAAAACGTCTATAAATTTTCCAGCAAAACGTCTATCAATTTTCCAGCAAAACGTCTATCAATTTTTCAGCAAAACGTCTATCAATTTTACAGCAAAAAATGTATCAATTTTCCAGCAAAACTTCTATACATTTTTCAGCAAAACTTCTATCAATTTTCCAGCATAACGTCTATCAATTTTCCAGCAAAACTTCTATCAATTTTACAGCAAAACTTATATCAATTTTACAGCAAAACTTATATCAATTTTCCAGCAAAAATTGTATCAATTTTGTGTAATATGTGCACATTTTAATTCCAGTCATTGTATATACTTCTTAATTAAGGTTGACTTTTAAGGTTAATTAATTGTTTTTTTCGATTTATTCCTGAACGTTACATTTCTTTTGTTTTAAATTTGTACCACTTACTTTGAGTTATAAGTTCTTAATTAATTAAAACTCAAGCAAAACTTTAGGAATCGATTTTTGCAAAAAAATTGGCACATTTTTATTTTCTTATAGTTTTTTTTCGAATTTAATTTTTGGAATTGTAGCTTACCATTTCATAAATTTCCTTTTCGAGTCTTACATATAGACTTCAATAATGAATTCTCATATAATACCAATAATTCAAAAAAAAAAAAAAATTGTTGAACCGATTTTGAGATTCAATAGCTTTCCGACAGGGTTATTCGATGAAATAGCAATCTGTAGTTATTTTGTTAGTGTAGAAACCCATACGAAAAAACCGCATTTGAGTAAATTTTGATGAAATCATTAAAGCCTACTTTGAAAAATTCGATGTTTGATAATTTTTTAAGGAAATTTTAAAAAAATTGAGGTAATTTAACTAATAGGTTTCACACATTCCATTTAACATGATGGCTCGAGAACTGCGTCACTTTCAAATAAAACCATAAAAAATTGTAATATCTTCTTTTTCATTCTTCTTTGTAGGCCAAAGTCCTGTTCCTCTGGAGCTTCTGTGTTACTCTACCGATGGGTAGTTGTCCCAAAGCAATTTTTAAAACTCTACAGTCCATTCCATGAGCATTGCACTAACACATTTTGTAATACGTGACTTCATATTTGCTTTTTTCTAACTACGGAATCTATAAAGTAACGTTTAAAGCCTGGATATTGTGTCTTAAGTACTACGTGATATTGAAATATTAACACAGGCATTCAAGGACCGATCGTTAAACGTTCCTTAAACATGATTCACAAGCTTATACGGTACATAAGTAAACAACTCAGAAATGCGATAAATAATCATGGCTTCCTTCTGTGTTTATGTACAGACACTCTGAAGACTAAATTTTCCATTATGGTCTGGTTTGACAATACAAGAATCATCTTTTTAATAATTAAAAAAAAATGTTTTTACTTAAAAAACTTCGAAGTTTTGAAGTTGCTCAAAAATACTTTCCGTAAAATTTAAATTAAAAGAAATGTTCAGTTTGTGAGAAAATAGACAAAAATAAATAAAAAACCCTGACCTACGTAGGGATTATTTTTTTTCGATTCACGCTGTAAATATATTTTATTACAAGTTTGGTTTAATGAGTTGTTGCGCATGCTCAATCCAAACATGGGAAAAATCTGATGAATTTTAGAAATTGGACAGATGTCGAGTATTTTTACAATTGTTTCCGAACTTGATTTTTAAAGAAATAATAAATTGAATGTAAAAAAATTGCGTAATATTTGTAAATGTTTTTGTATTGCCTTCAAAAATAATAATCATAACTAAAGAACATTTTCCTTTGTCTGCTATGTGAAACTTCGTTGCCCTCGTTCTCAACGTTTTAGGTTATCTCACTTCACATCATCGCTGATGCCATCAAAAGTTCTAGTTTACTGGGTTATATCTGTTGATGGCATAAATGTATCCTTTTATATCTAACAGTAATACATCTCTCTTTATTTGTTTCACCCAGCTTTGGGGTACACTAAATCAATCACTTTTTAATGTTCTGTGCCTTCCTCGTAGCCCAGTATTGCTTCATTCGTTGTGATCTTGCTTTTCTTTCTTCGTCAGAGATTTGTATCGTTCGCTTGGATTTGACTTTGCCTCGGAACCGTTGTTTCTTGTCCTTGGTTATTGTTTTGGCTGTTCTGCCCATGAGCATAGTATCAGTGATTTGTAGTTCTGTTGTGTCTTTCTCTGTTTCTCTAAACCAAAGTGGTTTGGCTCTTTTATTGCGAAAGTAGTCAAATATTTTTTTGGTTAGTCTATTTTTGTCCATTCGGAGGATGTGCCCATAAAAATCAATTTCCTTTTTCTTATTGTGTCTGATAGTGTTTCAGTTTTTTGGTAAAGAGTTTCATTACTGATGTGGAGTAATTGGTTGTTACGGAATTTGTGGCCTACGATTTTTCGTAAAATCTTTCTTTCTTTGATCTCCAGCCTTTCAAGTGGGCCCTGGGTTGTGAGAGATAATGTTTCAGCTGCATATAAGGCTTCTGGTTTAATTACCGTATGATAATGCCTTATCTTTGGCATTAAAGTAATACATCTATTACAGTACATTATAATATTTTAGACTATATATTGAATTAATTATTTAAATAAGTAGGCTTATAATGATTTATTTAGCCATCACGATTTTTTAAACATTTGCATTTTTTAAATTTCTTTTCACCAAAAAGAACCTATTTTCTTGAACCTTTATAAAGTATCGACGTTCTTAATTAAAGGGCAGTAAATTTAATAATTTCCGTTTGTGTTCAAAGTTATGCATATAATTCTTGAGTGTATAATACATAGAGATCTCACTGCGTTGGAAATTTTGTAACTGAAAATAGAGAACGCGTTTTATAATAGAGAACTATCAGAAGTTAAATTAGCCCCGTAATTTTAGTTAAGCTTTTGAGATCACAATTATCTGTTAAAGTAAGAATCACTAATGATATTAATGACTTCTTAATCGAGTTTAAGATAAATTCACCACACTGAAGTAATTTATAGACTAAAAGATGGGTAGTTAGTAAAAAAACAAGTCCTATGATGTTGGGGGTGGTGATTTTTTTCTGTCATTCTGATTTTAACATCGGGTGAGAGCTCCATGTTACATAGACTCAAAGATGTAACTAAGAAATAAATAGAAACAAATTTATATAGTCGAACAAAAAATAAATATCATGTGCTAATCTTCCTTTGTGCTAAAGCCTGGTTGCGACAATGACGGCTTTAGAGGCCATCTGAAGGGCCATTTCGGGATTCACTGTAGTGGTCATGAAGAGGTTGAGGGCTGAGGATCGATAAAGGAGAGCGAATGCTGTAGAAGAGTAGGCGGTCAGCCAGGTGGTTCTGTGGGAGGTTTACAGAAGAGGTATGCTTTTGATGGTTTTTTTAGTGGGTAAAAATATATCTTAACTTGAGTTTGAGCTTAATTTGAGTCCCACTCTCTGGGGTAGTGCGTACCCTACCCCTGGTAGTTTATAAAAGATTTTTTCCACCTTTTTTTTGGCATCGCAAAAAACAAACAAGCAAACAAACACACAAGCGCGCGCACACACACACACACACATATATATATATATATATTAATTTGTGTTTTTACTTTTTGGAAATTAACTTTTAACAAGTCAACTGATTGTCTTGTTAATTCCAACGTTTATAGAAGTAAGATTTGTAAATGGATTTGTATTTACAGCCAACAATGGCGTTAGCATCCCTTTGTTAAATAGTGTAAAGTGTTTTGAAGTCGGGAAACTTTCTTGCTGAAGGAGCCGTAACTCTACATTATCTCAGACTTGTTCAAGCGCCATTTAGGTTTTCCTAGACTAGACACAAAGTTACTTAGGCCGAAGCTCTCTCCATCCTTGTTATGTATCAACTGTGTTACATTTTTCTTTGTTTTTTACTTTCTCTGTGTAAGAACAGCACACTGTCTACACGATAGACAGTATGGTGATCGTAAAAAAATATTTTCAGGTTTTCATTAAAATACGAGCGTACATTTAGTCTTTATCTTATGATCGTTGTTTTATTTGTTACTGCTGTAAATCCAAGGAGAGATAACATTTTTATTATTAAATTAACTAACATTTAAAACTATTATTGTAGCGATAACAATAGAATAGGTTTTTAATTAAGCAATTCAATTTTCTCTTTCACTAGACGTGTTTGCTAATAATAAAAAGTGGGAACAACTAAATTCTTAATATGCAACAGAAGGGTCAGTACGTATTGGTGCGAAACAAAGTTTCAGCTTGTTCAATACAGCTGCAAATAGCGTGACATTTCATTGTGTTTAATACAATTTGGAACATTGTTCCTTGTATCAGCTGTGAGAGCAAACAATACATGTTGTGTTTAATACAATTTGGAACATTGTTCCTTGTATCAGCTGTGAGAGCAAACAATCCATGTTGTGTTGAATACAATTTGGAACATTGTTCCTTGTATCAGCTGTGAGAGCAAACAATCCATGTAGTGTTGAATACAATTTGGAACATTGTTCCTTGTATCAGCTGTAAGAGCAAACAATCCATGTTGTGTTGAATACAATTTGGAACATTGTTCCTTGTATCAGCTGTGAGAACAAACAATCCATGTTGTGTTGAATACAATTTGGAACATTGTTCCTTGTATCAGCTGTGAGAGCAAACAATCCATGTTGTGTTGAATACAATTTGGAACATTGTTCCTTGTATCAGCTGTAAGAGCAAACAATCCATGTTGTGTTGAATACAATTTGGAACATTGTTCCTTGTATCAGCTGTGAGAGCAAACAATCCATGTTGTGTTGAATACAATTTGGAACATTGTTCCTTGTATCAGCTGTGAGAGCAAACAATCCATGTTGTGTTGAATACAATTTGGAACATTGTTCCTTGTATCAGCTGTGAGAGCAAACAATCCATGTTGTGTTGAATACAATTTGGAACATTGTTCCTTGTATCAGCTGTGAGAGCAAACAATCCATGTTGTGTTGAATACAATTTGGAACATTGTTCCTTGTATCAGCTGTGAGAGCAAACAATCCATGTTGTGTTGAATACAATTTGGAACATTGTTCCTTGTATCAGCTGTGAGAGCAAACAATCCATGTTGTGTTGAATACAATTTGGAACATTGTTCCTTGTATCAGCTGTGAGAGCAAACAATCCATGTTGTGTTGAATACAATTTGGAACATTGTTCCTTGTATCAGCTGTGAGAGCAAACAATCCATGTTGTGTTGAATACAATTTGGAACATTGTTCCTTGTATCAGCTGTGAGAGCAAACAATCCATGTTGTGTTGAATACAATTTGGAACATTGTTCCTTGTATCAGCTGTGAGAGCAAACAATCCATGTTGTGTTGAATACAATTTGGAACATTGTTCCTTGTATCAGCTGTGAGAGCAAACAATCCATGTTGTGTTGAATACAATTTGGAACATTGTTCCTTGTATCAGCTGTGAGAGCAAACAATCCATGTTGTGTTGAATACAATTTGGAACATTGTTCCTTGTATCAGCTGTGAGAGCAAACAATCCATGTTGTGTTGAATACAATTTGGAACATTGTTCCTTGTATCAGCTGTGAGAGCAAACAATCCATGTTGTGTTGAATACAATTTGGAACATTGTTCCTTGTATCAGCTGTGAGAGCAAACAATCCATGTTGTGTTGAATACAATTTGGAACATTGTTCCTTGTATCAGCTGTGAGAGCAAACAATCCATGTTGTGTTGAATACAATTTGGAACATTGTTCCTTGTATCAGCTGTGAGAGCAAACAATCCATGTTGTGTTGAATACAATTTGGAACATTGTTCCTTGTATCAGCTGTGAGAGCAAACAATCCATGTTGTGTTGAATACAATTTGGAACATTGTTCCTTGTATCAGCTGTGAGAGCAAACAATCCATGTTGTGTTGAATACAATTTGGAACATTGTTCCTTGTATCAGCTGTGAGAGCAAACAATCCATGTTGTGTTGAATACAATTTGGAACATTGTTCCTTGTATCAGCTGTGAGAGCAAACAATCCATGTTGTGTTGAATACAATTTGGAACATTGTTCCTTGTATCAGCTGTGAGAGCAAACAATCCATGTTCTGGATCTTGTGCATGCGCAGTACATTGAATTTTTTCGTTACGGTTAAATTTATTGCAAATCATAAACGAAAAAAACAATCTTTCTTTAAATGTTTAATTAAATAATTAGTTAAATGAATTAAACATTAATTATATTGCCAGTTATTACTTTATATCTTGTTAAGGTATTTATGCAATGTACGTTGTTTTACCAAATTGTGATTTTTGAATATTTTTTCTTTTATTACATATTTCATTACCCAATTAACAAATATTCACCTGCGGAAAATATTTTTTTAAAAGATTTTTTACGATTTTAGACTGTTTTTTACGGAGTTATATTGTGACGTCACTGCTATTTACATTGCATGGAACATACTAGATTTACTGCTCATGAACTTTATGACATTCTAATAGTTTTATATGTTTTAAATCGGAGTTAATTCTGTTATCTGACATTTTAAATAGTCTTCCATTGTACATAACTAAATAATGGGCTCGGTGGCCTATAGCGTACTGGGCTTTCACCCCGAGGACCTGGTTCGATTCCCGGCTCAGGGCTTGGCATTTTCATACGCTATATTTCCCATGTCTGCATTAGCCCATGAACTTAAAAAAAAAAAAAAAAAAATTATGAACTTTATGACATTCTAATAGTATTATAGTAGAGTCTCAATTAACCGTCACCCTTTTAACTGTCAGGTTAATTCTGTTATCTGACATTTTTAAATAGTCTTCCATTGTACGTAATTTGTAATAAATAATGGCCGCCTCGGTGGCCTAGTTGATAGCGTACTGGGCTTTCACCCGTGGACCTGGGTTCGATTCCCGGCCAGGGCTTGGCATTTTCATACGCTATAAATCATCCCATCGTCTGCATTAGCCCAAGTGTGCATAATAGTCGGACGTTAAACACAAAAAAAAAAAAGTAATAAATAATGAAAGTAACCTGCTAGACAAAACGAAACACTGCAGCTGGAGATGACTTATTTATAGCATAGGGGATGGTAGCTGACAGTAATTGCTACCCTAAACAAACACTGATAATCGAAAAGTAAACGATCCTACCATCGAGTGGAATGAAATAGAAATACTTCAGCTACTTAATCTTAATACTAAGGCTTATTTGTTTGTTCTTGTGGAAAAGTTAATTAAATAGGTTTTTACCCAACAACCGTGTCAGGTCCTTTAGTATTTATTTATTTTTTAATAAAGATTTTTTATCATTTTAACAATCAAAAACACGTTACCTACTTTTTGAGGTTATGCGGGTCACTTTTATTTTCGATTTTTATCGTTCCGCGCTTTTATATTTTCGATAATTGCTTTTGGACATGTAAACAAATTACCGAAAAATCGAAAACAACCTGCACCGCACATTTGTCCTTGTTAAATTTACAAAATAAAAATAATGTATAATTCAATTTACGTATTCAAAATTTGTTAATATTTTTTTAAAAAATACCGTAGTTTAGAACCTCAACAATATTTTCAACTTTATAAAAATAAAAGTTAAAGTGTGAGTAGATTTAGTCAACGTTTTTCCTTAAAAATATTTACAGACAAATGTGTTTAAAAATTTTAAACAGCTAAACTAAACAGCCACTGATCTGTTTTGTAAGTAACCAGCATTACCCGTCGCGGCTACGCCCACGAAACTTAAACTGTTTCAGTAATGTAATAATTTAGAAACATAAAAAATATATTAATAAAAGCGTGATCATCTAAACTCGTGATTATTTTACAGTGAATATGAAAAAAATATTATAACCTGAATATGTTGTTGTATTGTCTTCAAACGTGTTCCATTCGAATTTAAGAAAATCTGATCAAGATATATTTGTCCAATACAAACATTTATACCTATTCTTTATTTTTGTCCTTTTAGGGGATGAATTTGGGGGAAAAAACTGAATTGCGTGTATCATAATTTGTGTTTTAAAATATTTTGTTTACTTTTAAGAAAAATTGATTAAAAATATTTTTCTCCAATGCAAACACTCTTTTTTCTCCCATGATAACTCTTTTTCCATTTTTATTCTTTTAGGGGATGAATTCAGAAAAATGTTGAAATATGTGTTTCATAGCATATTTCTAGAATATAAGATAAAAAAAATATTTTTTCAATACAAAATTGTACCCTTTTTTATATTTTATACCTTCTTTCAATCTCTTTAGGGGATGCGTTTTGGGGAAAAGGTGAAAAATATATTTCATTACTTATACTTAAGAGTGACTATGTTACGTTTTAAGAAGGTCAGATGAAAAACATATTTTTCCAATAAAAATTGTTGTACCTCATGCTTACCTTTTTAGGGGTTGCATACTGGAAAATCGTTTTTCAGTGCACCCCTTTTTCAGTTCATCTCGACAATGTTGTAAGAAGGTACTCTCAAAATTTCAAGTCTCTAGCCATAATAGTATTGGCTGTACGTTGATTATTAAATTTGGACTGGGTAAGTAGTTTAATGTTGTTAAAATCATATTTTTACAAAATCATTTATTAGTGCACCTTGACATTGTTGTAAGAATGTACCTTGAAAATTTCAAGTCTCTAGCTATAATAGTATTGGCTGTACGTTGATTATTAAATTTGGACTGGGTAAGTAGTTTAATGGAGTTAAAATCAATTTTTGTGCAAAATCCTTTATTAGTACGCGCTTTCATATTAAAACGAAGGTATCATCAAAATTTCAAGTCTCTAGGTTTTATAGTTTGGGCTGTACGTTGATCAGTCAGTCAGTCAGGACATTGCCTTTATATATATATATATATATATATATATTCATGTATATGTGTGTGTGTGTGTGTGTGTGTGTGTGTTGTGTGTGTGTGTGTGTGTTGTGTATGTTTATATATATATATATATATATATATATATACATAATAATTTTATGAAAATCAGTGTAACATTGTCTGGAACTGTTGCAAACATTGTATAAAGTCGTTTGGTAGTGTTTCAAACTTATGTCGCAAACAAATATAAAACATTTTATTAATGAAATGAGTTTACTGTTTAAACGCTAGTACTCATTAAAACGTATGTCCTTTATCTTATTAAATAAATAACCATTTCTGTGCCAATCTATTTTACGAACAAGTTTAAACGAAATTAAAAACAAAAATCGGCGCAACATTATAGAAACAAATAAAAATATATTTCTGCTTCACTGTATTGTATCAAACACAAATCTTCATAACTGTGATGCAACGTCCTTTACGGCTTTGCAAAGCATTACGAAGCTACTGTATTTGCATTACATGCAGGAGGGTAGGGGGAGGGTCTGAAGGTCAGACAGTTCAAGGTTTCTTCAGAACTTGTCCACCCTTTGCTGTTATCTTTGTATCAACCTTTTCAATATATCCTTATAAAGTGGCAAGCCTACGTACACAGTATCTCTTGTATTTAAATAGTAGTCTGCTACAAGGTTGAAAAGAAATGGAAGCTGTATTCTTAACTGCTTGTTCGTAAATAAATAATGCTTTCGATAAAACTGGTTTTATTATAAAAAATAGTGTTACTAATTAAAAACAAACGAAAAACACTTGGTGTTACTATTTTCACTAGTTGTAATTTAACGTTTCGTATGAAAAAAAAAATTCTGTAATTTTGTAAATAAATTTTTCGTGATAAAAATTATTAATAGTTAACACGTCTAAAAATATTAATTATGAATGATCATTATGTAGTTGCGACTAAATATATATAATTTAATAAATAAATGTGATTGCAAGTTCATTTACAAAGTAAATACATAGTGGTTTGAAAACACTGTGCCAATTTTAATGAAACTTTAACAAATATTGCAAAACGTTGCACACATTTCTAGCAATCGGTTAAATTATTGAATAAAAAAAATGTAATTTTCCCGAAAACAGTTTGTTATAGCCTATACGGACAACATAATAAATGGTATACACATTGAATGTCCGATTGAATTAAAAAGAGTTTGAAGCAATTAAACAAAACTTACGGATTATTAGTGATTAGAATACCGAAACGAACCCAGCGGCGTTCATGGTTCGTTTGTTATTTCCTAATTACTCACCGTCCAGATTCGTTATTCATATTTATTTCATTTTTTTTTTGAACTACGTTTTTTGTTTTCAAACTAAAATTTGCAAAGTCTAGAGCAGATTTGTTCAAATTCATATGTTTTTCATATTGAGGTCTGAATTTAAGTAATTTGTTTTATACAAACAGTTATAGCCAATCAGAAACCCAAATTTTATCGAATCGGTAAATTCTTCTAGTATTTTTTTTTTTTTTGGTGTTTAACGTCCGACTATTGTGCACACTTGGGCTAATGCAGACGATGGGATGATTTATAGCGTATGAAAATGCCAAGCCCTCGCCGGGAATCGAACCCGGGTCCTCGGGGTGAAAGCCTAGTACGCTATCAACTAGGCCACCGAGGCGGTTATTGTGTACACTTGTGCTAATGCAGACGATGGGATGATTTACAGCGTATGAAAATACCAAGCCCTCGCCGGGAATCGAACCCGGGTCCTCGGGGTGAGAGTCCAGTACGCTTTCCACTAGGCCACCGAGGCGGCTATTGTGCACACTTGTGCTAATGCAGACGATGAGATGATTTATAGCCTATGAAAATACCAAGCCCTCGCCGGGAATCGAACCCGGGTCCTCGGGGTGAAAGCCTAGTACGCTATCAACTAGGCCACCGATGCGGCTATTGTGCACACTTGTGCTAATGCAGACGATGGGATGATTTATAGCGTATGAAAATGCCAAGCCCTCGCCGGGAATCGAACCCGGGTCCTCGGGGTGAAAGCCTAGTACGCTATCAACTAGGCCACCGAGGCGGCTATTGTGCACACTTATGCTAATGCAGACGATGAGATGATTTATAGCCTATGAAAATACCAAGCCCTCGCCGGGAATCGAACCCGGGTCCTCGGGGTGAAAGCCTAGTACGCTATCAACTAGGCCACCGAGGCGGCTATTGTGCACACTTATGCTAATGCAGACGATGAGATGATTTATAGCCTATGAAAATACCAAGCCCTCGCCGGGAATCGAACCCGGGTCCTCGGGGTGAAAGCCTAGTACGCTATCAACTAGGCCACCGATGCGGCTATTGTGCACACTTGTGCTAATGCAGACGATGAGATGATTTATAGCCTATGAAAATACCAAGCCCTCGCCGGGAATCGAACCCGGGTCCTCGGGGTGAAAGGCTAGTACGCTATCAACTAGGCCACCGATGCGGCTTTCTTCTAGTATTCAGTGAGGTGCATTGACATAGATACGATAACATAAAAACATTTGTATTAAAATCTCAAAATTTTTTGTGCAATGCTATTAAATTTGCTATTTACTTTGTATAGTAATAAAAATACATAAGACCTGTAGGCCTATATTTGTTGAATTTTGGTTCAATAGAATTTAGATATTTTATACAGCTCTTACTTTTGAGCAAAATAGTTTTAAAAAAATCATAGTCTCAGAACTGATCGACAGAAGTTAAAAGAAAAAATGTAGTTATTGTTCATTGATTGATTTTTATTGATCCAATTATATCACTGACGTCATTGTTAAATTGAAACTATACACGACTATATTAAAGAAAACTAATATCTACACCACTTACACATACTTTTGTATCAATAATTTACAATATATCCAACTGGTAATGATATCATAAATTATGATGCCTGGGCTGGGCATGTAGTTTAACGGCGTTTATTAATAATTTTTTATGTATTAACAAATTTATTTACGTAAAATGTGCAAGATTTATTTAACTGTAATCCTGAGCCGCCTCGGTGGCCTAGTGGATAGCGTACTGGGCTTTCACCCCGAAAACCCGGGTTCGATTCCCGGCGAGGGCTTGGCATTTTCATACGCTAAAATCATCCCATCGTCTGCATTAGCACAAGTATGCACAATAGCCGACTCGGTGGCCTAGTTGATAGCGTACTAGGCTTTCACCCCGAAAACCCGGGTTCGATTCCCGGCGAGGGCTTGTCATTTTCATACGCAAAAATCATCCCATCGTCTGCATTATCACAAGTGTGCACAATAGCCGCCTCGGTGGCCTAGTTGATAGCGTACTAGGCTTTCACCCCGAAAACCCGGGTTCGATTCCCGGCGAGGGCTTGGCATTTTCATACTCTATAAATCATCCCATCGTCTGCATTAGCCCAAGTGTGCACAATAGTCGGACGTTGAAAAAAAAAAAAGATCATATGACATTTCAAAATTTTGATATTTCAGTTGAGATAACAACAAAATACACAACCTATATCTTTAGATATGCTGTATTATTATTATTATTATTATTATTATTATTATTATTATTGTTGTTGTTGTTGTTGCTGTTGTTATTATTTGTATTTGTATTTTTTAGTAAAAACTAATATAAAATTTTTGTATGTAGTTTTTAAATTTACAACTTTCTTATTCGTGGACATACGCTGTAGTTTTAAATATCAACAAATGTAATTTAAAAAGAACCGTTTTATATTTTCCAGTTATCGTCCTTCGTCTCTTAATTGATAAAATGTAATCAGAATGTCGATCGGTTAAGTGTGTTTGGGTACACATGACTGTGATCGCACTAAGTATACTTTAGCTCTTTGATGAAAGGTACTTTAGCTCTTTGATGTGTCTCAGCTAGGTGAGTACTCTTGAAGATTCCATTAGACATTGTTACGTGAAAGCTGGCTTCCGATATTAGATATTATATTTTAAACTACAAAATTAATAAGCCGCCTCGGTGTTCTAGTGGATAGTGTACTAGGCTTTCACCCCGGGTTCGATTCCCGGCCAGGGCTTGGCATTTTCATACGCTAAAATCATCCCATCGTCTGCATTAGCCCAAGTGTGCACAATAGTCTTACGTTAAACAAAAAAAAAAAAAAAAAAAAAAAAACTGAAATTGTTTGAAACAGTTTTGTGCCAGATGGATCGGTTGTGTATTATGATGACGTAATTACAATTTGAACGTTTTTAATGCATAACCTATTTATAAACATAATTCCAAATAAATACATATTAATTGTAAAAAAAAATTGTCAGTATCTAGTTTCGAACTCATGTCCCTTAGTTTAATAAACAGAAGTCATATAAATGAGCCCAAATACACTTTATCATCTCACTGCTATTCCTAACAATATTTATATACGAGGTGTGTTCAGAAAGTAAGTAAAGTTTTTATGAGCTCGGCGATTTCCGTTTGTTAAAAGAAATGAATCAAAGAATTTGTATCAAGTTTTGCGTAATAAATGGAATAAAGTGTAACAAAGTGTGTGAAATGTTAACAAAGGCCTTTGGTGAGTCTGCTTTGAGTAAAGCAAGAGTTTACGAGTGGTAAAAGCGTTTCCAATAAGGCCGTGAAGACGTTGAAGATGACCAACGCCCCAGCACATCAACAACCAACAACAGATGAAAACGTGGAAAAAGTGAAAGAAATGGTTATATGAGCAATCACTGAATCACAATTAGAGAGGTCGCTGATGATGTTGGCATATCGATTGGATTATATCATGATATTGTTTCCAATGTTTTGTGTATGGAACGCGTGGCTGCAAAATTCGTTCCAAAATTGTTGAATTTTGAACAAAAACAGCGGCGAATGGAAGTTGCTCAGGAGTCACTAAATGAAGTCAACGACGATACAGAATTACTGAAACGTATTATAACATGTGACGAAACATGGGTTTACGGATATGATGTCGAAACTAAGGCTCAATCATCCCTGTGGAGGCATTCTGGCTAGACAAAACCGAAAAAGGCTCGACAAGTGTGGTCGGTCGAACGTGAAGGTTATGCTCACTGTGTTCTTCGATATTAATGGCATAGTGCATCATGAATTCCTGCCATCAGGTGAAACGGTCAATAAGGAGTACTACCTACAAGTTCAACGCCGTTTGCGTGAAGCAATCCGAAAAAAACGCCCGGATCTGTGGAAAATCAATCCACAGCTTTTGCACCACTATAATGCACCAGCTCAAACTTCACTGCTTGTTCGTGAATTTTTGGCCAAAAACAGTACTGTAACGATGTCCCAGCCTCCATATTCGCCAGACATGGCTCCGTGTGACTTTTTCCTATTTCCAAAAATAAATAGAACCTTAAAGGGCCGTCGTTTTACAGCTGTAGATGACATTAAAAGCGCATCGCTGAAAGAACTAAAAGCTATCTCAAAAAAAGATAGAGTTTGAGAAGTGTTTCGAGGATTGGAAGAAGCGCTGGCACAAGTGCATAATCTCCAATGGGCGACAACATCAATGTAGAAGAATAAATAAATATTTTGTTCAAAAATTAAAATTCTCTTTACTTTCTGAACACACCTCGTCTATAATTCAAGCGTATGGCTTCTTACATGTTATTCGTGCTGTTGCTAGAATCTATTTTTCCTGCATACAAAAAGTGCTACACCGTCCTAAAAATGTCTTCATTTTAAAAACATCTTTTTAGTAAATACATTGTACAATATAAACTATTAATATATGAGACTGTCGGAGTACTTGTACTCCTAATAAACACTCCTGTGGTGATCAATATTGAAATTAATTAATTCCATTCCCCTTTTTTCAAGTCCCAGGAGGAATTAAAGGCGAACATGATACAAAATTAACCAATAACATTTCAAAATGTAATTTCATTATTTCAGAAAGACAGTGAACTATTCTGTATCCGTTGCCAGTAATCTTAATACATAAAAAAGTCCTGACTGACTGACTGACTGATTCATAATCAACGCAGAGCCAAAACTATTTTAGCTAACGACTTGAAATTTTCAGTGTACATTTATGTTACCATATAGGCGTGCACTAAGAAAGTATTTTGCAAACATTTGATTTTAACGCCATTAAACTACTTACCCAGTCCGAATTTAATAATCAACGTACATCCAAGACTATCATAGATAGAGACTTGAAATTTTCAAGGTATCTTCTTTCAATAATGTCAAGAAAGGATTTTGCAAAAAATTGATTTTTAACGCCATTAAACTACTTACCCAGTCCAAATTTAATAATCAACGTACAGCCAAGACTATTAAAGCTAGAGACTTGAAATTTTTATTGTACCTTCTTGCAACAATGTCAAGGTGTAGTAAGAAAGAATTTTGCAAACATTCGGTTTTAATTCCATTAAACTACTTCCATTTTGTTTTTTAATGTACAATAAACTATTTTTTAATTATTTGTATATCTTAAAAAGTATTTTTTGTTTTTTAATGTACAATAAACTATTTTTTAATTATTTCTATATATTAAAAATGTATTTTTTTGTTTTTTAATGTACAATAAACTATTTTTTAATTATTTTGATATCTTAAAAAAGTATTTTTTTGTTTTTTAATGTACAATAAACTATTTTTTAATTATTTTGATATCTTAAAAAAGTATTTTTTTGTTTTTTAATGTAGAATAAACTATTTTTTAATTATTTTTATATCTTAAAAATGTATTTGTTTGTTTTTTAATGTACAATAAACTATTTTTTAATTATTTGTATATCATAAAAATGTGTTTTTTTGTTTTTTAATGTACAATAAACTATTTTTTAATTATTTTGATATCTTAAAAAAGTATTTTTTTGTTTTTTAATGTAGAATAAACTATTTTTTAATTATTTTTATATCTTAAAAATGTATTTGTTTGTTTTTTAATGTACAATAAACTATTTTTTAATTATTTGTATATCATAAAAATGTGTTTTTTTGTTTTTTAATGTACAATAAACTATTTTTTAATTATTTGTATATCATAAAAATGTGTTTTTTTGTTTTTTAATGTACAATAAACTATTTTTTAATTATTTCTATATATTAAAAATATTTTTTTTTGTTTTTTAATGTACAATAAACTATTTTTTAATTATTTTGATATCTTAAAAAAGTATTTGTTTGTTTTTTAATGTACAATAAACTATTTTTTAATTATTTTGATATCTTAAAAAAGTATTTTTTTGTTTTTTAATGTAGAATAAACTATTTTTTAATTATTTTTATATCTTAAAAATGTATTTGTTTGTTTTTTAATGTACAATAAACTATTTTTTAATTATTTGTATATCATAAAAATGTGTTTTTTGGTTTTTTAATGTACAATAAACTATTTTTTAATTATTTTGATATCTTAAAAAAGTATTTTTTTGTTTTTTAATGTAGAATAAACTATTTTTTAATTATTTTTATATCTTAAAAATGTATTTGTTTGTTTTTTAATGTACAATAAACTATTTTTTAATTATTTGTATATCATAAAAATGTGTTTTTTTGTTTTTTAATGTACAATAAACTATTTTTTAATTATTTTGATATCTTAAAAAAGTATTTTTTTGTTTTTTAATGTAGAATAAACTATTTTTTAATTATTTTTATATCTTAAAAATGTATTTGTTTGTTTTTTAATGTACAATAAACTATTTTTTAAATTATTTTTATATCTAAAAAATGTGTTTTTTTGTTTTTTAATGTACAATAAACTATTTTTTAATTATTTGTATATCATAAAAATGTGTTTTTTTGTTTTTTAATGTACAATAAACTATTTTTTAATTATTTGTATATCATAAAAATGTGTTTTTTTGTTTTTTAATGTACAATAAACTATTTTTTAATTATTTTTATATCTTAAAAATGTATTTTCTTGTTTTTTAATGTACAATAAACTATTTTTTAATTATTTGTATATCATAAAAATGTGTTTTTTTGTTTTTTAATGTACAATAAACTATTTTTTAATTATTTGTATATCATAAAAATGTGTTTTTTTGTTTTTTAATGTACAATAAACTATTTTTTAATTATTTGTATATCATAAAAATGTGTTTTTTTGTTTTTTAATGTACAATAAACTATTTTTTAATTATTTTTATATCTTAAAAATGTATTTTCTTGTTTTTTAATGTACAATAAACTATTTTTTAATTATTTGTATATCTTAAAAAATGTATTTTTTTGTTTTACAAAAACTTAGGAATTACCGTACTTAAAACATTTTTGTTATAACTTGCCGTTTCTAATTGGAAAAGTTTATAAAAGCTAAGGGTTGAAAGTAATATTTGTATCCTACCAAATTAAATTGAAATTCACAGTTTCGATTTTAAAATTTGGAATAAATTTTCTTGAAATTTCAAAAATGGTTGGCCGCACTAATCATACTTAACCAAGTCAAAGATAAACTTTTATTTAAAAAGAACTTATGTAAACATTATTGAGACGAATTGCATTGATAATTGTAGAGTTGTTCAGCAGCCATTTTTTTTAAAAGAATGAAGACCAAATCAAAAATCGTTTGTTGTTTAATTTTTCCCACATTATGGCTTACCAATAAAATGAATCGTTATTCAAGCCCATACAATACGGTTTGCAAATGACGAATTTTTTCCTTAAAAAACTCCCAAAATTTTATTTTCCTCCATCATAAAGTAAACCATCACTAAACATTACAATTTTGCCTTTTAAACGCATGTAATATTTAATTAGTTATTGAAAAAATATTTTTTACAAACAACTCAAAAATGCAATAATTCCTAATTGAAAAATAGCTTAAATCTTAAAATTCAGATATAGTTTTAAAACATTTATAAAGTATTTTTTACAATCTACTTTGCATTTTATCGTTCCACTTAAAACCCTTTAATATTCGCTCACCCCTTTTCACTAATTTGACAAGGATACGCCATAAAATGTTCACTGCTCTATTTTACTGCACGCAATAAATAGTCCACTGTTCCTCTGCCTTAAGCAATATTAAACGTCCTCAATATTGCTTCTTCAGCAGTCCTCTGTTTCCAAGACTTACATTTTAAACACTTAATCTTGCTTCTTTCCTTTACAAACAGTTAATAATTGCTTTAGTGAAAAAATTAACAGAAAACTTAATATTAGAATTATTTACATTTTTCAACCATCCTTGCAGATTGTTTTCCGTAAAACAGTGTCGCTGAAACCAATCGCCGCACTCAGCTGTCTCGCTGACGTGATAAAATTGAATTTCCGAAAGTATTGTTCCTTATGTTACCCTTTTTGAAATTCTAATTTCAACATAAAAGTCATTATATATATATATATATAACACCGCCTCACGCCTGTTGTCCCAAACCCGGGCCCGTCCAAGAATATGGGGAAGTATGAAGGGGAGGAGTTATAACCTCGTTAAAAAACCAGGGTCCATCTCGCTTCGGATGGTAGTACACTGTTATAGATTTTTTTTTGTGTTTAACGTCCAACTATTGTGCACACTTGGGCTAATGCAGACGAAACTCTGTTATAGAGCCTCTGCCTAGAGTTACTAGGTGAAAACTGGCTAACAGTCTCAATGGCGGATGAGGAAAGATTCCCAACGGCAGAGAGAACGTCTTCCGCCCTCTTCGCTACCTCTCGGTCTTAACCACTGAGTTGTAACTTTGTGATCACCTCTATATACATTCTCAACTTGCAATAGTTGCATAATGGACAGCACGTTGTCACAACTACCCCAGGCTACGGACATACTTAGTCCGTTTTCTCCCGATCGTCGGATTCTGGGGTATCGGTAGCGTCATGCGGAGAAGAGTCGGAGTTTCTCAAGAACTCTTCACACTCTCAAAGCTGGAGGTAACGATTATTATTGGCACAATTAATGCGAACACCCTCACTAAAACAGGCAAATTAAAAGCCGGAATAAAATTAAGAAGATTAAATTTCAACACAAAACATCACAACACCTGGAAGGAAGTGGACACAGCTGAGAGGAGGAAGGAGCAGTCGGATAGGATGAAGAGATTTTGGGAGGGCAAACACCGGAAGATTGAATCATCTATTTCAAGTTCAATCGCTCTCCTAAGGGGGAACAATCGATTACATACATATATATATATATTATATATATATTAAAGATTATATATATATAAATTATATATATTATATATATATATATATATACATATATATATATATATATATATATATATATATATATATATATATATATATATATATATAACCTACATGACGCAGAAATAGACTCAACAGACGTTGAAGACAGGCACGCATACAGGAGAAAGATGCTCGGTTGGAAAAGATCCCAGAGAATGAAATCCCAAAGAGATCAGGGGTAAAATGGACGGAGGAGCGGAAGAGGATCCATGGGGACAGGATGAGGGAGGTGTGGAGGATTAGAAGGAACAAGACATGAGTCGGAGTGCTTTGCGTGATCCAACAGGGTCTATACGCAGATAATAATAATAATAATAATAATAATAATAATAATATATATATATATATATATATATATATATATATATATATATACCTACATGACGCAGAAATAGACTCAACAGACGTTGAATACAGGCACGCATACAGGAGAAAGATGCTCGGTCGGAGAAAGATGCCCAGAGAATGAAATCCCAAAGAGAGCAGGGGTAAAATGGACGGAGGAGTGGAAGAGGATCCATGGGGACAGGATGAGGGAGGTGTGGAGGATTAGAAGGAACAAGACATGAGTCGGAGTGCTTTGCGTGATCCAACAAGGTCTATGCGCAAATAATAATAATATATGTATATATATATATATATATATATATATATATATATATATAACCTACATGACGCAGAAATAGACTCAACAGACGTTGAATACAGGCATGCATACAGGAGAAAGATGCTCGGTCGGAGAAAGATGCCCAGAGAATGAAATCCCAAAGAGAGCAGGGGTAAAATGGACGGAGGAGCGGAGAGGATCCATGGGGACAGGATGAGGGAGGTGTGGAGGATTAGAAGGAACAAGACATGAGTCGGAGTGCTTTGCGTGATCCAACAGGGTCAATACGCAAATAATAATAATAATATATATAAGCTTTTTAAACTTTGAAATTAAATTGAAAATACGGAAGTGATCCCTGACCTTCGTCAAAAATTTTCTTAAAATCAACGAATTTTGAAAATCAAAAGTACTTATTTATATTGTTCTTAATGCAGTTTACGATCATAAAATCAAAATTATAAAAAGACAAAAATGTTACTAATTTTTAAAGATTTAAAATGACCGCCATTTAGAAACTGTTGACCATATTTTGCTGTTTAACGAACTACTACCAAAATAGATTTTCGTGCCAAGTCTGAATCCAGTCAGATCAACATTATGAACGTGACCGTGCATGTATATACCTCGGGTTCGATTCCCGACCAGGGCTTGGCATTTTCATACGCTGTAAATCATCCCATCGTCTGCATTAGCCCAAGTGTGCACAATAGTCGGACGTTAAAAAAAAAAACAAAAAAAAAAGCCACTTAGAGATCAAAATTAGTGCCAATAAATACAGATTCTGTATTCATTGTTAGTGCTCATTTTAAGGTCCCAGGTCTGGGTATAGCTCATTTTTCCAATGGATATTCGTTAAAATCAATTGATTGATTTTGTGTTTCGTATCTTAAAAACTGCCAAAACTGTATTAAAAATATGTTTTCAATGTTGAGGTTATATTTTTAGTGACGCTATAATGTTGAAGTTGAGATAAGTTTAATACTTTTATTTTGACAAAACAGCTGATTCGAGACAACAGCTGTTTTTTGTTTGTTATGATAACATTTGTTATTATACATAGCCTAATATTATAATTGAATAAAATAACATATAGTTTAACGCAATGAAGCAATTACAGACGAAATATTGGCTAACTGTAGTATTTTATTGTGAGAATTATAGACAACAAAACTACAATGATTATGTAATAGTAGCAAAGTCAATATAAATACCATAAAAAGTATTTTAAATAAACATTAACTACAACAAACATTAGACAAATAATTATGTAAAATGTTTTGGTAAAACAGTTAATTGTCATGTTTTTCCATTTTTTTTTCTATTTATGAATTTGTGTAAATTATAAAAACCTTATGTATTTCGTACAGCTCATATATATTAAAAAATTGTGTTTCTGATGAAAATAGGCAAAATAGAATAAGAATATAGTAAAAAATACAAGAAATTATTTGTTTTCAAATTATGTAACATAAATTATGTTTATATTCCTACATAACTTTAAAAAAATGATTTTAACTCAAAACTAATATTTTATTTTATTGTTAGTTTACTAACTGAAAAAACAAATTGAACGCATTAAAAGTATAAAAAATATTTACTCGGTTATGTTTGTTTTTTCATTACGGACAACAAAAGTAAATACACTTTCCTCAAGTTTATTTGAAGAAGAAGAAGAAATACAAGTATTGTTCTTTTGTCTGGAAAAACCTTTGCACAAATTCGTATTCTGAAATTAAATATTTTAAAATGTATTTTATAGTTTTAGTTTCTCGCATTACTGTATTTCTTTTGTGTAAAAACATTATTTTTTGTATATTTTGTATGCGTGAATGTATAAGCAAGTTAGAATGTATGTCATCGCCTCGAGGCTGCAAGGGAGTATGCACACTGTATGTAACATACAAGGTAAGTTTGAATTTTAGATTAATTAAAACTTTAGCTTGAGGCATTAAGTTTTTCGTCAAATTAAAGTTTAATTTTACACATTAGAAGTTTGTAAATTACGAGATTACATCAAACCGGCTTCATTATTTCTGTGACGAGGTTGTTAATCCTTTAATACTCAACTATACTAAAACACTCGCTTCAGTTTGAAACACGAACCTAAACAAACCATTGTAAATTTTACCTCATTACGACACTGAAGGAAATCTGTAAAACACAAATTAAAATCCAATTTTTTATTATTAGTCCATCTTTTTACACAATACACTCTTTTTTCCCTCATGGACCACTTTAGTCTAAATTTCAGTTCTTCCTAACATTGGGCTGTAATTTTTTTCTCCAATAATCCCTCATTTGATCAGATCGTTGCTTCCTGACATCATCTGTGATCACTACCTTCTTGTGTCTCTTCGGTTTATCCACTTTAAATTTATTAGTCTTAAGAATGCGTGTTATTTTACATTTGTCTGTTGCATCATCCATTTTCAGTCCTATTTCACTGAGGTCTCTGAGGACTTGTGTGATGTATATTCCCTGTGTTTTCCTGTTGATGCTTCTCATTACCAGTTGTCTCAGGAATCTGTCCTCCGGCATTATTAATATGTGAAAGAAGTGGGAAATTCTTCGTTTTTTCATTACACTGAGAACTGGGTCGATATATTTGTATACTGTTTCATTGGTGGGACTATTCTCCAGATCCCGTCTTTCCGGTAGCTTTTGTTGAGACACGTTCTGATGATCCTTCTCTCTGTCTTAAGCAGTGGATCCGTCTTGCTATTGTTTTTGATTTGGGAGAGAGTTTCACTGGCATATAATGTTTCTGGGAGTACCACTGATTTGTAGTAGCATATTTTTGTTTTTATTGACAGGCATTTTTTCTTGTACGTTGGCCAAGTTAGTAGCTGGGCTTTTTTAATTTTTGCTACCCTATTGAGTAGTGCGGGTTTTTCGTCTAGATTGTATGTTATGGTTTCTCCTAGATATTTGAAACATTCCACGAGCTTTATGGTGTTTCCGTTAATGTTCACTTTATTTACGCATAGCGGGTCCATGGCCATGATCTCTGTTTTTTCATATGATATTCTTAAGCCTAACTTCTGCGCAATGCTATCAAGGCTAATTATTTGTTCTCTTGCTTCCTGTAGATTAAGGGAAAGTAGGGCCAAATCATCTGAAAATCCTATGATGTTTGTTTTAATGGCCTTAGACCCTGTGCCTATTTTAGTTTTAACCGGGTTTTCTTGTTTCCATATATTGATAATGAAATCTAATGCTACGTTGAACAATAAGGAGATAGTCCGTCACCTTGTCTCATCCCGGTTTTAATCGGGAACGATTCAGAGATTTCTCCTCTGAATTTCACTTTTGAGTGCGTTTTCGTCAGAGTTAGTTCTATCATTCTCACGAGTTTTGGGTGGAGTCCATAGTTCTTTAGAATCTTCAATAATGTCGGCCTGTGAATGAAGTCCTTGCCTTTTCGAAGTCGATAAATGATATAAAAAATTGTTTGTTTGACAGTTTGAAATTTGCCATAATTAATTTAAGTGTGAGGATCTGGTCAGAGCAGCTTCTGTAGGGTCTAAATCCTCCTTGGTACACTCTTATTTATTATTAAAAAAACTCAAAACGTAACGTTCAACACATCGCTGCAGTACTACGGCATTCACCGCCGTCTGTATTTTATTTTCAAGAAACAGCTGATTTCGAATAACAATTGTATTTTCATTATTTTAGTTTTTGTAGTTAAATTAATGTCATAATTAAAACGTACCAAACATAGGAGTTAAAATATGCAGCCAATAGCTTTATTTTACAGTATCTACAAATTCTAAGGATCATCTCAAATTTTTCCAGAACCCTGGCCATCTTCAGATTGATCTTTGCTTGTACACTGACTTAAGATCAAATTTTTTAAAAAAACCGGTTGAATCGGTTTTGAAAGATCGAGTTTTACAAATTTCACCATTGGCAATTATTTTTTTACCAATAGTTACCAAAAGCTAAATTTAAGGAATGTATCAAATATCACGTGTAATAAATAACTACATATTTGCGAAAACATTATGTTGGTTTGTCCTTAGAAGGTGCAACGGTAGCTACTTTTGCGGATGACGCAGCAATACTTGTGACGGGTAAAACAATTGAAGAAGCCTCCAGGAAGCCTCAAACGTCTTTAGTAATTGGACAAAAAATGGCGTATTCAACTAAATGAAACAAAATCAAAGCATGTAAATTTCACCAATCTGAAGATTAAGCAACATTTGTCTGAAATAATCAATTCAGTTCCGATCCCACATGCAAACACCGCTAAGTACTTGGGAATGACTCTAGATGTTAGACTCAAGTGGAAGGAACATATTAAAAAGAAGAAACAAGAATTAAATATCAAATTAGGAAAAATGTATTGGCTGCTGGGGAGAAATTCCCAGTTATCAATTCATAACAAATTGTTGTGCTGAAACCGGTTTGGACATA